>VWZZ01003752.1:89435-111745 GCA_013399095.1 Psophia crepitans | reverse complement strand
CCTGGACGCTTTCTGCCCCCGGAATGCGGGGAATGTGGTGGCGGCGGGGCAGCCCGGCCCGGCCCGGCCCCAGCGCTGCGCGGGTGAGCGGCGGGGAGCGCGGCCGCGGTAGCTGCGCGCTGGGGTGCGGAGGAGCGAGAGGCGGCCCGACGGGCGTGCGGGGACCCGCGGGTGGGAGCTGTTGGCCTCCCGGGGAGGTCGGGTGCACCGCGGTGTCAGCCCCTGACCTCAGGCAGGGGGGTGGGGGGATGTGTCATAGTCTACCGAAACACGGCTCGGTGTACAGCTGTTCGTTGAGGCTGGAATGACGTCATGCATAACGTCATGCTAGCTTTACTGTCCCTTCACCCATGTATTACTTGTGAAATCTGTCTGATGTACAACGCTCCCCCTAACAGCAGCAGAGAAGGCGTTCCTGCCCGGGACCCTGACATCGGCCTCCTAAGAGATGCGGTCTCGTGTTTGCGCTGTAGTTCCTTCCCTTTCTGGTGCCTCATCCCATAGAGCTACAACAGCAAGATGAAAGTTAACAGCTTGGAAGAAGTCAAGCTCAACTGTAAGTCAAAACATCACCATATGTTAGTACTGCAACACATGCGATGTAGACAAATTTCATATTGCTGTGAGTCTTAAATCCTGATCGACAAAATGCATGGACCTACCCGATGCTTCAGCAGTTTCTGTAAATGGCTGGTTTCCAGGCTTTGTTACTTTATTTGTAGAACACCGTGACAGATCTCAGCTAGGAGTGAAAAAAATGGTAACTCGGCAAGTTTTGTAGGGGAACTCGGATATTGTTTGTGTAAGTCTTTCAGGGCAAGTGATAATAGCATCTCGATCTCAAATAGGAGCTTGTGTGTTAAATGTCACCTATTAGTGTAAGATTCTATAACAACTGTGTAAATTTCCTTAATGCATACATGCTTAAGATTTCATGGCGTATCTTTGTCAGTGTATTTAGAATCATAGAATCCTTTTGGTTGGAGAAGACCTTTAAGATCAAGTCCACCACTAAACCGTGTCCTTAAGTGCCATATTCACACGTCTTTTAAATACCTCCAGGGATGGTGACTCAACCACTTCCCTGGGCAGCCTGTTCCAGTGCTTGACAACCCTTTTGGTGAAGAAATTTTTACTAACTTCCGATCTAAACCTCCCTTGGCCCAACTTGAGGCCATTTCCTCTTGTCCACTTGTTACTTGGGAGAAGAGACGGACATGCAGGCAGGCTCTGGTGGCAGCTTTGTGATAGGTCAAAGCTTCTGTTTCTTTAAATAAATTGGTCCTACAGGAAAAACCTATTATCATCACAAGATAATACTTTCTCAGTTTAAAATTATTTTGCAAGTACTATTCAGAGTGCTACTAGCTGACATTATCATCATGCTGTTTCTTGTGAACTGTGATTCTGCCTCCCACACAGCTTTGGAAATAGGTAAAGCTATACTTGTGATCCCATAGAGAACTCCAAGATCTACTCAGAATAATAGTATTAACCCTGCAACTGGGCTGACCTGAAATGAAACAGGCTCTAACATGCTCATAGTTATGTATCTTAAAGGAAAAAAAGAAGGGAGTTTTATCTTCATCAAATTCATACTGAACTTTAGTGAACAGAAGAATAGCAGTGAATAGAAATTTACTGGCCATCTACCACCATCTATTTGTGGTGAAATTCTAATTTTAGCAACAAGTGAATTATGCACCTTTTGTCACGCTTATTCTGTAAAAATTAATGTCTTATTAACCAGGTTAGATTTTTTTTTGCCAGAGATTCTTAAGTCATGGTCTATAATTTCTCCACCAGTATACTTTATAGCTGACTTTTCCATTTTCAGTGACTGATAATAAAAACTAAAGTACTGTAAATATTGCCCCGCTATTCCTTTTCCATTGCAACAGCAGGAGTGCTAACAAAATGAGAAGTGGGAGACTATGATGTAGACAGTTGCTCCTGGGAAGGAAGGCACTCCTCCATGCACTGCCTCTACTGGAATAATGGCCTCTGGTATAAAAGTTTGTCGACCTTGCGTTGCTTTTGGCAGATGCAGGTTCAGCCAATGCAGCAACCAGACAGACTGGATACTGTGGACTAAGAGGAAATGTCTTCAAAAGGTAGAGTATGTACTTTATATGTAAGTCTGCTCCTACTCCCATTTCTGCTTTCCTTGAAAAAAACCACTTGCCTCATTCCTTCCTATCTCCATTTTCCCATAGAAATGAGGAAAAGAAGAAAAAACCCAACCAACCTTTACAAAGCATAGACTTAAAACTCTACCTGCAGTGTGGTAAATTAACCTCTCCTTTCCCACAGAAGAATCTTTTGGGGAACCACTCTTTCATCAGTCAAGGGACAGAGCAGCCACTATAGAATCTTGTGATTCCAAGTTAAAATATCTACAAATGCTTTGTTTACTGTGAGCAGGAAAACGGTCACTTGTAATAATGCAGAATTTCTTTCCCCCATGGCCCATACATTTCCAATGACTGGTCCGAATTTGTAGTAATTACATTGCTTGGCCAAAGGGGCCAGCAGTATCTCCAAGTTTGTTGCCTGTCTTAGATAAGTGAGGCTGTGTGAAAGCAGTCATGATTTGGGGAATGCCTAAGAAGGTAAGAGAATTTGGTTATGGAAGCAGATAAAGACAGATACAGAACCCAAATTATTTGCTTCCAAATACGCTGCCTTTGTGAGAGATGCTCTAATTTTGTTGGCCTTTTTCTAAAGGAAAGGGTTTGTACTTATTTTATAAAACATTATGCAAACACCTTTTATGCTCCTCTTGGTTCTTGAAAACCAGAACAATACTATTTAACTTCATGAATTGAAGCCACTATAGCTTAACAGACATTTATTCAACTTACACCATCAAAAAATGAAGAATTATTCTTTATTAGTTACGGTATGGTTAGTTTTTTAGATTTGTGCTGAGCTCATATTTAGCTAGAAATTGAAATTTGATTGAAATGTATAAACTATCATTTTGGTGTTCTGCCAAAATACTTGAAATTTATGGGTACATACCAAAATATGTTTTCTATTTAACCTAGATTTATTGAGAAAAGGTATATTAGCTGCAGTTAATAAATTGGCAGGCCTCTCGTGATCACGTACAACGTCGTTATTAGGACACGCAGAGATTGCCAAAGAGAGAGGTGGGAGACTAATGAGATCTGCAGGAGCACTCCTGATGAAGTTCCAATTCCTACTTTCTTTAAGTATCTTCTAGTGAGATTTTCAAATGTAGATTTTTGGTTTTTTTAGAGCTACCAGGTCTGAATCTCTCCTACTTCTTTTTTTTATGCATAGATAAAAGGAGGAAAATGAGCTTTCCTAGCTTCTCAGATCCAAAGTTTCTTCAGTTTTGCATTAACTTGTTAAGATGCTTTTCTGGAGCGTAGGAAAATGTTTTCAGGCTTTGGAGGTGTCACAGGAAAATAAGTGTTTATTTTTAATTAATTTAACACTTTTTTCTTTTCATGTGGTATTATTTTAAATAACAGGAACTCCTATTTATAGCCAGAAAGAAACAATCTCAGAGGTCAAACGTTTAGGGTAGGATCCATCTTATCCAGCTCTAGTAATCTAGAAGTTAGGCACGTAGTCTCAATCAGTCATCTAGCCTCCTTCTATAGATAAATTGTGATGGGGAGGGAAGGGGGAGAAGCATTTCTGCAGGCAGTTCATTCCATGCCGAGATACTCATCCCACTATCTAAATCTCTTGGTCTTTGAAGGTGCCTATCTCACTTATTGATTAAAGATGGAGTCTGGATGACTAGCTTAGATTAGAGAACAGATTTTTGGATGGCTACAGATAGGATGAGTTTCCTCACAACTGGCAGAATACAATCTCTAAAGAGTGGGTATAGATAGGAGTCTTGGGGTTTTTTGCATATCTGTATCACAAAAAAAACATTAGTGTATCCTTTCTAAATGAATGAGCAGATGACTTTCTTAGAGAATACAACTCTCCTTTCAAAAATTACATTTTTGCATTTGCTGTAATGCAGGAGTAACTGGCCATGAGTAGGTAAGGTGAGCAATTTTAGAAGTTGAGTCATGGAAGCACTTCTAAACTGCCAGGCAGCTACTTGCAGGTACAGTGCTATGTGACAGATGATGCAAACAAAAAGACATAAGTATTTCAAGGAGTTTCACAGTAGATAGCCTAAATCTTTAGTGAAATACTGTGTAAAGTAAGTGTGTATGTTTAAAGGTATTTTAATTTGTTGTGATGGCCTTAAGTAACCTCTCACTCTAGAATCAATCTGACTTCCTAAGGTTGCAACAATAAGGAATTCATACTCAACAATAGTCATATGCCACCATCTTTGAATTCATATACAGCCAGTGCATTTTAAACCCCACCAAACCTGTTCAGAGATAAACTATAAATAATAATCTAAAGGAAACACTTTGATGTCTGTTTTGTATACAGTATTTGAGCCACGTGAATAGGAGAAAGATACTTTTTCATCACTACCTTGCAATATTCTGAAGTAATGTATGCTGGTCTAGATGACTAATGTTGTAAAGTTTCCATAGCACAATCCACTTGGTGCATCATTCTGAAAAGGAGTATAGTAATTAAAGCAGGAGTGAAGCCATATGATCTGTATATAGCATAGCTGTGTGCACTTCCTGGGGATTTGAGCGTCTGATACGTCATGTGTTTCAGCCCTGCATTTGGTGGATTAGAGATGTAATTTCTTTAAACAATAACATAAATTGTATGCTTAATCCAATACGCATGATGCAAAAGAGCATACTTAGCGGAGAATGCTGTGGCCTCACTGGGAGTCTGTTGCTATACACACATAAAATTCTTATGCTAATAGGTATTGTTAATTTTTTATGTAAGACAGATTTCATGCCATCATTTTTACAGATGGAAAATCTTGTTCTACTCCCCTGTAATTTGTAATGATGAAACCTTAACTATATTTGAAGGGGCAGAGAAAACAAAAACTCCAATGTCCTGGGAGAGGGTCTCTTTGCCTGTACCTTTTGGCTTATAACCATGTGGATTCTCAAGATGTTTCTTTACAAAAATCTTTTTTCTTGAATTTTCAATATGCCCATTGTGAGTGGAAGTGAGTAGCTAGCTGATGGCTTATTAGTTGAAACATTACCTAGTGAGGGGACAGAGTAACCAGTCAATCCTTCACTGCTTTTTTTTAATATGCCACTTTGTTTTGGGTATGCCACTTAACTCAAGTTTGAGGGGGAAAAAGGATGGGTCATGTTTTAAGATTGAGTCCAGCCATTTAATTCATTACTGTAAGCCTGAAATTGTTGGCTATCTCAGCCGTGAGTCAGTGAGTCAAATACTCAAGTGTTCTTGACAATTTCTGTATGAAGTAATTTCAAATATTTCCTCTCTCAGCTAAAGGCCTAATGCAGAATTCTGTGATACATGATTAGTTTTTACCCCATGCTTCGACCTTTCTATTAACCATTGCTTTGTTGTTTAAGATGGGCAACTATTTACTATAACTGAAAACAATCTGCTTTCTTTTGATATGTTTACTGCTGGGTCAGATGCAGGTTTGTTTTCATGTTAAATTTGTATTCTTCCTGTATTCAAATCCAGTAATTCCTAATGTGAAATGTGTATCTTCTGCTAGAATATGTCTTTTTCTTGGTTAGCTTACTTGAGGTAAGTAGATCTAATAAGAAAAAACATGCAGAGGGTGTAATGTAACAGAGCTGGTGCTTCCTGCTGTTGTACCTGGTAATGGGTGAACCTGAAGGATTGCAGCTTGGGAGGGGAGATTAGCAAAGTCCTCTGCTTGATTCTGAAGTCTAGGATATACTGGAAGGTGTTTTTCAGCAGTTACTGAGACAAGATGTGCAAAGGGGCTTGGAGAGAAAAACGTCTCTGAGCAGAACAACACTGACATATAGTAGGAGAAAGAAATTATAAACCAAATTAAATGTGTATTAAAAAAAAATACTAATCTGTTTATACTTGGTATTTAAAAGCTACATTATTAAGACTATGCTACTGGAAATAACGTTCTTTACCTCTTTTGTGTGTGTACTTATCACAGATTTTACAGATCAGAATACGCAAGATAAGTTTCCTCTAAAAATACAATACAGAGGATTGAACCTGTTTAAATAAAACACCATTACAGTTGTGAAACAAGATATGGTTATGATTTAAGATACACCCCAATTGAAATAATTTCTGTGCCTTATATATATCTCATGTATACATGCTTCAAGAAAAAACAACCAACCAATTGCTTTTCCAGATAAAGGAATAATGTTCTAGTCCTGGGAACATTAATGAGACGGTTGATTTTGCTTCTAGGTGCCTTGGTTTGTAATCTTCCAGAAACTTATTTCTGAATAATTTTCATTTTTACTGTTCTGATCCTGCAACAAAGTTTACTGCAATTCTTAGCTGCAAAAGCAGAAGAATGTCAACAGTAAAGGGAGATTAATTGTATAGGGCATTGATGGAACCCTATTGAAAATGATTCCATGAAAAACCCAAGAAATAGTGACAGTAGAAAATGTATCACTGGCATGTGTTTAGAATCTGGTTTAGGTTGATTTATTCAAAGAATTCAAATTCATAATATGCAGCTGAAGATTTGACAGACTGGAAAGGAGTGTGTTCATCATGGAGGAGTGCACATAGTAACAACCCACTTGTTTGGGGATGATTAGATGCTGCTTTAAATGTTCGTCTGTTGCTTATGTCTCAAATTCAAAACCAGTATTTCTGTTTTATAATAGGATAAGGTAAAGTAACGTGAATCTTTCCTCCTCTTCTTGCACTTGCTATGTGAAAGTTCTACAGATCTTTTCTTGTTGCCTTCTTTTTCTTCCAGACAGGCTTGAGTACATGTTTAAATTAGTAACCTTAATTTAAAAAGAGGTGTGATAGTTAGCATTAATAAGAATGCATAATTTCAAAGCAAAGTGAAAATATTTTTGGCAAGATCCTTTTCTAGTTGCATTACTCCAAAAGAATTAACTAAATCAAAGTATGCTGAAAAGTATTTATGTCTCAGTGTTTACTGAAACAAGAGTCAGATCCTTTGTTAAAATTGGTATGTCTCCAATTCTTAGCTTACGGAAAGAAATGCATAATTTAAATTTTTCCGCATTATTTTAAAGAAGTGTCTTGAGTTCCTAACTGAGACCAAAAGAATTTTCTTTGCGAGCTGTATGTGATATGTGGAATACAACATAAGGAGAGAACTGTAACGTCAAGTAGAAGAGAATTTCAACACGGCTTTTTTCTGTACAAATACACTAAATTAAAACGTATACCTGAAGCATCAAGAGTAAAGAGTCAATAACAGTGCTGCAAAAAAGGATAGCTTGAGACTCTGAGATCCTCAAGATAAATAATGGAGTTAATGAGAGAAGTGGAAATGCTTTTGGCTAGACCCCCAGAAGACGGGTATCCTTCCCTGTATTCTTGGTCTTGTATTAAATGTCATTTTATTAATCCCTCCTTTTTTCTCCCATAACGCTCTGGATGTATTCCGAGCTTAGTTGTTGGCATTTTGCTTGTTTATATAGCATTCCATATGAAATACCTCACAACAGTTTCTCCTTCATACCTAAATAATTCCCCCTTAATTGCAGCAACTCTTAATATTATCAAAAGCATGCTAAACACAACAGGTTAAAACAAGAAATGAAGACTACAACTGATACTGCAGGAAAAATCTGTGTAGGCAGAAGCAGTCATCACAGATGGGATTCATTCAGTATACTGCTCTTAGTTCTACCACCCACAGGGTCCCCATTATCATTTCCTAGCAAACACACTTCATTAGCTCTGAAGAAATCTGTTGTCTGTTCCAGCAGATAGCTGAAGTTACTGTGATGATATGGGCATAAAAGTTAAAGGTCATGTCAATTAGAAAAAGTTTCTTTAGGTTTTTGAAGGTCATAATAATTAAAAAGTGTATTTCCATCTGATGACAACCAATAATATAATTTGAAGAACAACTGCCAAATTTATCCTTTATTACTAAAAGTATTCGTCCTCCAAGTATTGAGCGTTAGGACATTGTGGTACAAGTGTTCCCTACTTGCTTGTTAGTCTTTCCCAATTAATTAATTAAGGGATACTATAAACCTGAGAAAGCGATGTGCTGTCACGGAGGAAGGAAGCAAGGGCCTGCCTTTTGCTGAAGCACAAGCTGACATTCCTGATTTGTATACAGGGTGGAGTTCTGCATTCTTTTTATTCCTGTGAGCATTGAAGATGATGACAGTTCTTATGGGAGAGACAGTGCTTTGATCATCTGCGTAGCTGAGTATGAGGAGGAAACTTGCATTGAGTTATTGCAAGGGACACAATGACTTAGGGAAGCTGGGTGAGTGCTTGGGAAACCAGAAATTCTGATCCTTCTTTTCTGCTAAAGAAAAATAAAAATGCCGTTGTGCTGTACTGGAAGTTACAAAGCAGCTTTGCTGTGAACAGGATCAGATGGATCCAAATTAAAACAGAAAAAAAGTTTGTTTTGTTATTTTAGAGGGGAGAACCCTCTAAAATTATGAAAAACTGTCTGATCCGATTCACAAGTAGTTGAATCAGCACAACTACGAGGAGCAAGGCACTGTGGTGTAAGTGTGGAAGCTTCACGAGCTGGTGTAGCTGCCAGAGTACTCTTACTGTTAAACCACAACCAAAGAAATCACAGTACCCTTGGCAGAATTTAATTCAAACTTCCAAATAATCCATTCTTGTGGTGGTCAGTTCATTTTGAGTTAGGGGAGAGTAATTGTTTCCAAGTAGTTTGCCTGCAGCAGTGGAACGGCCTACAGAAATTTCTTGTTTATGACTTTTTCATAAATTAGTGAATCAAAGTCACATGGTTCTATATTCTTTAAGAGAATATTAGCTGCTAAATGTTAGTTGCTAAAGGTCATGGAATTAAAGTGCGAAGAGCCTGTTCAAGTGCTATCTTGTCACTTCTTGTTCCTCTGTTTACCGAATTGCTAACCAACATATTTAACGCCTCAGGGAGATCTCCATCTTACTGTTCTTTCCTTCCTAGAAGCTTTACAAATTTCCGTGAATGAAACAATAAAGATTTCACATGTTGATTTCCCCAGTTAGTTTCATTTCAGCCATCTGGTGGTGATGTCACATATAATCACCTGTGTCTAACAAGCACCTGATCTGTTTTCCTTCCTTGGGGACTGAAAATACAATACACATACACCTACCAGCTCTGTAACAGGCTGCATTTGTACTACAAACAGTGGTTTGCTGTCATGATTCAGATAAACAGGTGACTAGTTCAGCTGTTTTAGTTACTTCAGATCATTTCCTGCAACTTTACTCACTTTCCCAATTAACATGAATACACATTTGTTTTTTTTTTCCAAGTTAAGCCATTAAAGAGGTTAAGTAGGTTGGGCCCTGTGACTAATGTTTCCTTGGCTCTGACTGTATTTTGCTGCTTCCCTAGAGTATTCCATGATACTTCATTAACATGCAGGGCATACTCCAAGATTGTAGGACAACACTTGAAAATGTTCTAGAAATCTGAGAGCTCCACAG
The DNA here is from genome assembly GCA_013399095.1 of Psophia crepitans. Lineage (NCBI taxonomy): Eukaryota > Metazoa > Chordata > Aves > Gruiformes > Psophiidae > Psophia > Psophia crepitans. The sequence continues at coordinate 102,199 of VWZZ01003752.1, read as the reverse complement.
TGAGAAATCCTGGCCTTGGATCCATCCTTTGCATGAAGGGGCCAACAGAGAAGTATTTGTACTGTTAAAAGACCACGTCTTGCATTAGCATTGTCATTATTAATACAGCTCCCTACTGCTGAGTTTTCATGTTCTGTATTGATTAAAAAAAAATAATTACCAGTGCCACAGCAAAACTTGCCAAGATGGCGCTGTGGCAGCTGGATGAGGCTTTTCAACCACTACAGAGGTTTGTTGTTCCACTAACATTACAAAGGTAGTCAAGAGTCAGTTTTTGTCATTGCTGATGCCTTATCTCAGGCAACAAACGAAGAATGCAGTTGCTGAACTATCTTACTACATGAAGTTTAAATGTAATCCTCTCGTTTTAGAAATGTCGGCAATGTAAAGAGGGAGTCGCTAAATGGAAATAGCATCATCTGTCAGTGAGCAGTAAGCATTTCCCCGCCAGTGTTTCAGTTGTGAATCATGAAGTCCTGATCTTAAATAGTCATTTACATAGAAAATGGGTTTGTTCATGAGCTGAGGCTTGTCTGTATAGACACATGCCTGGAACAAGAAAACTTTTTTTTTTAAGTTAGCTTTAGAAAGCACCCTAGTTAAATTAGAAAAAAGACGCATATTCTCAAATAAGAGTATTCCCTTCCAGGGTACTCCTTTGCAGTGCTTCTCTACCTCGGGCTACACTCCAGATGCTAGGGCTGTGAAGAAAACTGATTACTCCTCCCATACCTCACCATAAATACGAAATGGCACGTACAATGCCTTAGCCAACTTTCCTCTATTGTCTACTACCTGGCATGCTTCAGCATAGAGGAGGCGAGAGTACACAGACAGTCTAGAAGTGTTAAACATTATGTGTTCATTTCTGGTTTTGAATCAAACCACTAACTGAAAATTTCCTCTTTCTGTATCCCACTCAAGTAAAAAAAAAAAAAAATCAATTTAAACAAATATACGAGTTTTACTTCCCTTATCTTTTGCAGAGATTTGTGTCTTAAGAATCACAAATAGGAAGCAATATTCTGCAGCCTTCATAGAAATTTCTGATGGAGATGCACTAATGGAAGAACCAGTTGCAGACAGCATTATTTGAGTAGAAATTGTAGTTTTTGTAACCCAGACGTTGGTGCCCATATGTACTTTCTCTAGCCTTACTAGAAAATCGAGCCAGTCAGATACCAAGAAGCATTAGCAGTTGGAGTAGGTAACGTTTACCTACAAGTGCGGTTAACTGTGCTCCATGGGCAGGTTAGCAGAAGCTTCTCTTGGTTTTCAATTAACCTCTAGGAGATCAGCCAGCCTGGCGATGTAGCTCAGTCCCAGCATGCTAGGTTCTAGCCAAGGTGAAGCAAGTCCTGCAGTGATTGATGTTTTTTTCCCTAGCTTGTTTTCCTCAGCTCTGTAATTGAAAATTGCTAAAGCAGGTCATTTAAAGTATGTGTAGTATCTTAGGAACTATAACTTAGTGATCATAAATTTGCATTACAAACACATGTATAGCTCCTTACCTGGCATAAATTTTCAATCTGAACCACTTATTAACTATACCACAACAATGACCTACCCTGTCATCACCACTGGCCTAATATCTGTTCATTTGAACCTCCATTTTCTTCTAGTTTTTATTCTCTGTTCCCTTCTTCGGGATGCTTTTGGGTTTTTGTAAAGAAACAAATAGTGACTTCGTTCTACTTCTCATTAGTTCGTTTCTCATTCATTTGAAAATGAGTAATGCTATACCTGCCTTTTTTAAAAAAGCTTTCAGAGAAATATGACTGGTAATTTTACTTGTAGGTATAGCTATTAAGCTTAAGCAGAAGTATAAATTTTGAAGAAATTAAAGGCAACACAGTGTTTAGAATGTTTAAAATGTTTACCATCAGCAGGTAAGGTTATCAAGCTCCTGAGTATTCAAATACAAAATATTTAAATTATGGCCAGATACTGCAGTCAGAAGATTGAAAAGCAAAACTTTAATCAAGCTGAAAGATTTAAGATGTTTCAATGTAGTTAAAAAGATGTACGTAAGCATTAAGTCATTAAAATGACTTAAGCCTCTTAATCTTCTCAAAAGCAGATTAGGCTAAATTTAAACAAAACATGACATGAAGTCCAGTTTTGGTTTTATACACTATGTACCCTTGCTAGACAGAACTCAGTACGTACAGTTCTGAAAACTGATTTTCGTAAGATAGTACAGATTCCTAGAGTCTCCAAAAGACAGTATTAGCTATGGAGTTACTTTACCAGCTATCTGCAAAAACCACTAATGACGCATCCTAGTAATACGTACGTTACTTCCAAATTTTCAGGAAAAAGAAAAACTCTTTGAAGTCAGTTAAATGTTTGTTTACGTTCATATGAACTGCTGCCCCGTTATTCCCTTTAAATTCTGAGATTTTCATAAGCTCAAATGGCAGATGAGGGCTCATGTAATGTAAGTTTTCTCACACAACATGAGCATGTTATTACTTACTCCTTTGCAAAAATTTATGACTAAAGGAAGAGCCTTTCCGAATAATTCCATAGCACTACTCAATATGAAGGACAAGAAAAGACAGTTGCCAATAATGTACTTTTTGAAAACGTCTGTAAACATTTCACGTGGGGTTTTAATAACAATACAGCTTTTGGTTTTAAACCCTGCAGAACTAAAAACTTTAAAAAATGTACAGTTTTAAAAAGAACTTTTTGTACCCTTAATTATTGCACTGCAAGTTGACAAAAAGCTGAGAATTAAGTCCTCGCATTTGGTGTACTATTAAATGACATTTTAAAAGTAGGTGACGTACTTCAAAAGTTCTAGCCAAAAAAGGTATCATTAGGAAAAAAAAGGCTTAATGCTATTGTAAGAAGCGTTGGCTAATTCTATTATGTTTAGTCATAGAAATTTTCAATAGTACTTTGAAAAAGAGCAAAAGTTTAACACGGAACTTGAAAGAACTGTAGAAAACAAAAAATGCTTATTCTAAAAATTAGATTAACAATACACTCCAGCATACTTTGTCCAACATGTTTAATTCCTCCTTGCTCAATGGATTTATTCGTTCTCTAATTACAGCAGATGGATCAGGTACGGTTTTAGAATTAACTTCCCTATGGTTGTAACTTGCTTCATTTACAGTAAAGATGAACCACCAAATTCATACTCCCAGAAGAGGTCTTTAATGATGGCCAGCACCAGAGGATTCTGAAACAAAGACACGATTTAGGCTGTTCAAACAGTAGAGCAAATCAATTCTGGAATGTAGTTCAGCACCTAAACAAGACAACTGTATCTACATCTGAGTACAGGAGTTGGCAGATTCAACTGCCCTGTCAAATAAAACAAAACCCTCAAACTATGTACATAAATTTGGCCAATACTAAAAATCCTCTTTGACCAGTTTTAAAGCACTATTATAGGCAAACTTCCGTTCTTCCTCAGTTTTGGTATGGCTCTTTCTAAATTAATTTATGCTATTATCCTTGAGTCTACTAAGCAGTATTTTCAATAATTACACATTTAAAAATGTAAATAATGTTTGCATCTACAAATTCAACTGGGAGCAAATGGGTTCTCATGCTGCATGCAGAAAGTTAACTGAGATATAGCAGCTCATGAAAAATTAAATTCCAGTGTGATGTCAGAAGACACTGGCATAAATATGTAAACACTTCTTTATAGAAGATACAAAAATACAAATTCAAAATACAAGTCTAAACTTCTTAGTTTCTTGACAGCTGAAATAGCAGCTACTCTTGAGATTGTGCTGATTTTAGTAATTCCATGAAACGGTTGTTACTATTATTTAAAAGAATTCCTCCCTGCAGCCAGTCAAGGCATACAACTTCATCTCTACTCCTAAAATGTATGTAAAGGACAAGTTAAGAGAGAAGTAGGATCTGTGCAGATTCACAGATGTTTCTAGGTTATAAAACCATCAACACAACCAAAACCTGCATATTTTGAAGTGGTCTTTAAACATGTTCTAAATCCATACCTTACACCCCAAACTTATGTAAAACACACTGAACTAATTTTTATGGCACTCATTTAAAAAATACAACAGGGTATTACATATTTAATACTTACTATCTGCCACTGCTTTTTTGCCTGAAAAAAAAAAAGAGAAAACAAGCTGAACAATGACAGTTTAAAAACAATCTCTTATTTATTTTTTGTACATGAACTTCAATTATATTATACTACTTTTTGCTAATTTACCGTGAACAAGATTTTAAAAGCGTACAACATGTACCTGCTATGATACCTGTCAGTAAACTTTATATTGATTTTTTAAAAGTCATTTGTTTTTAATTAACTAAGACTCCATGTATTTAGAAATTGTAGCCACTAAGACTCGTACTGTAATTCAAAAGAAACGTATACATAATGGTACTATTTTGCGCAAGATATGGATATATATAAACACACACAACATACAGATGTAAGCCAAAGTGATATGAATATAGTTTGTTTTAAAAATCTTCCTTCGTAAGTAAAATGGCTTATTTTACATTCCCATTGTAATTGTTCTCCTAAAATAGTCATTCACAGTGATCAGACAAAAGTAGATGGAATAAGTTCTTCATAAGGAAGACAGTCGCAAGAAGTTAGTAATTTGAATTATGAATAAGACCATAAGCAACCTCATCTAACAGCTTTAAGCAGTGGTTTATACCAGGTGAACTTAAGAAGTCCCTTCCCATCTAAGTTCTTCTACGACACACTCTTCTATAAATATATATTTTATTTTTATTTGCAAAACTGTACCCCAAACTGTGGAAAGGGCTACAGCTATTAAAAGCTATTTTCACTTTAAAATAATATTTAGCATACAGAGCACACAGTTGCCCCATATCAAGGCTGTGGTCCTCAAAACTCTATGCCACCACATCCATTACCTAAATCATAAATGAAAATAAAAGCAGCATGACACAAATAAAAACTTGGAACAGTCTCTCAATTTTGAATTTTCCTTGAAATCAAAGCAAAAGTTAAACTTTCCTTCCCCTGCCCTGCTCTGGCTGTTCAACTATTTATGTTTACTTCAGCTTATAAGTGTGGTGTAACAATTTTGGACATGCTATGAGTTATTTGGACATAGCTAGAGAAATGTTGAGGTAACATCACTTGGCTTTTCCCACAGCAAGGGGTTCCTTTCCCTGTCAAACTTGTCAGCAGTTTATAACATTTCATTGTTCGTGACAGCTAGTAAAGAAATAGTTCCAGCGTAGCCGAAATTGAAGAACAGGACCTTTAAGACACCATAATCTCTTGTACCCTTCTACTTTGAGGGACCTGGCCCACTCAAATTTAATCTCTCTACATTAGGTGTTTCTTCCTCTGAGAAAGTGATCCAATAGCACAAACTAACACACGTTTTAACGTTCAGCAATGTACTGCAAATTTTGAGGTGCATCAGCCCAAAATAAACTAAGTTCTTTAACTTTCACAAGTTCACATGGGAAAACCTTTTAAAAACTGGGGGGGTTTTTTGCAGATCTTGAGCAAAAACTCAAGAACCCATTCTAAAAAAAATTCTCATCAAAGTAAGTTTTAGTTCAGAATAATCTTACATTCCCCTTCAGGACAAATCTACAAAAGAAGCCTCTGGCTATAGGTTGCAAGTTAGATGTATGTTTTCAAAACCAATTCCTACATTACCTAGTTTTCATAATGCGGGCACAGTTATAATGGTATTTATTTGAGTATTTTTGTTCGTGTAACATCCTACACTGAGCACGTTAAAATTTCTATACATTTTTATGACAAAGACCTGGCCTTAAGCAAGAGTGTTAATTTCTTATTTGCTAGATATTTTCAATGAGCAATTTCTAACTTAAGGGCATTCTTGTCTATAAACTTTATCTATAAAGTAACAGCTAATAAAGACTATAATGTGTAACTTACCGCCGTATGAAATTTTGTAGTAGACGTAAGCTGTTAATGCTACACCAACCCATATTTCTTGATACACGGTAGTGAAGTAGAATTTCATGGCTCTCAATGATTTTGGAAGCATGGTCTGCACCATCTGAAAATTGTAAGGAGTGTTGCCATGGTGAGTTTTGCAACTGTACTCTTACCTACGATATTTTTAATACATACACCCACATATATATATTTATGTATATACATACTCCTGAAATATTTCAGCAGCAGTTTACAGGTTAAAAAAAAAAAATCCCCAAACATACAAAAGTACTTATTGCAAAGCAAAGCAAAGGAATGGAAATTCAGAGCTAAGGTTACAATTTATGGGCTAAGACAATAAAAAATAATAAATTACAGCTGACAAAAGGGTTCAAAGATGACTCAATAGAGCATTTACAGAGCAGCAATAGCTAGGCTCCTCGCTCCCCATCAGTAACAGCTTTTTTTTTAATGTTTCCATATTCTCTCAAGAGCAAAGGCTTGTTCTGGCTAGAGAGGCTCCTGCCTTGCAGTACTGAGTTAGTTTCCCTCCCTCCCCTACAGCTGTCTCTCCCAATATGATAATTTCTACTCAAAATAGCAAAATAAATGATGCCAAGCTACTGAATTAATGATTATCATAAAGATTTTACTTTCAAAATATGCCCCAAGAACAAGAAGCCTATTGATGTGTTTTTCCTTTCCTATACAGCTTTGTTAGACAAACAGAAGACTGTAAGGTATTTTAAAATAAAGCTTACCTTGACTCCCATGTGCACCACATTGCTGTGAAATATTACCTGGTCAACTGTCTTACATATGGCACTTCACCCCGATAAAGTCACTATTTATACTTATTACTACTCAATTACATGGCCAGTATATGGTAAACCAGAGTCCCCGGAAAGAAAAGCAGATTTATACTTCTACGAGGTAATGCTTTCTTACTTGTCATTACTAAGTGCAGAGCATCCTTTGGTAAGCATCAAAAGGAATGCAAGGGTAGCCAATGTCCAAACATTGGAAAAATCTAGATGCTTCTTAAAAAATGAAAGCATCTCCACGGTAATTACTGTATAATTACAGACAAACCCACATTTATGTTTACCTGTTTATGGACTTTTCAATCAAATTATTACTGTTGACAGGGCGGTGCTTTCACCAGTACTATTAAAAACACTGCACCTCCCCCAGAGTTTCCAGTATTTGTAGTTTCAATGAATAGTGCCGTGACAGCAGTGATTCTGCTATAGCAGAGCATCAAGACATGCTAACAAGGAGAATGAACAGGCAGCAAAGGGCCTTCCCACCACCACAGAGCACAGGGGACAGACAGCGCTAGTTCCACCCTGATAAAACCCGGCGGGGACCTTTCCCCCAGGCCTCATGTCGCGGCGCTGCTCAGGCCTTTTTCCTGGCACCTATCCGACTTTGTCACTGCCCTCCCCGCCGTGACGGCCCGCAGCCCGCGGGGCCTACCGCCCGCCCGCCCGGGGCATCTGCCGCCCGCCCCGGGCCTGAACCACACGGCTCCTTCCGCACGGAGCCGGGGGAAGGTGGGTAACGGCAGGGCTGGAGCGCCGCCGGACGCGCCCTCCCCCTGAACCTCAGCTGCTTTCCGAGACAGCCCCAGCGATGTCCGCCAACCACTGGCGGGGCTCGCTGGGGCCGAAACCCACCGTCAAAGCCGGGAGCGGGCGGGCTGCAGCGAAGGTCACGGAACGGGGACGGGCTCCGCTATCGCCGCCGGGGATGCTGGGAAAGGACGCGCCAGCGAGCGAAGACATCGGCTCCAGAGAGGCGCCGCCGCCGCGCAGCGCCCCCTACGGTCGCGGAGGATGAGAGCGCCCGCCCGCGACCAGCCAGCCCGAGCTCCGTCCGACTCCGCTCGCCGCCGCTGGCGGCTCCTCGTGCCCCGCAGTGCGCGGGGAAGCAGCTTCGCTCAGCGTCCAAGTCCTGTCCCGACGCCCCCCTGAGCCGCTCCAGGGCCTTGCCCGGCCCTCACAAGGTTCCTGTCGCTCTAGAAGCCCCCGCGCAGTCCCAGCGTCCTGCTCACCACGGGGCTTTGCCCGCTCCGCAGCTCACCCCCGCTTCCCGAGGGAACACGGCGAGTCCCGCGCAGGGACAGTGCCGGGAGGGGCCTGTTGTGCCTTCACGCAGCACGTCTCCCCGCTTGTCCTGGCGGGCCGGGAGGCACCTGCAGGGTCACATTCAGGAGGACTGAGGCACCTACGTGCCTGTGGGCCACTTCCTCCAGGCGGTGGGAAGGACAGGCCGATTGGGATTCCAGAGCAGCTCTCGGCCAGCTCTGTGGGTGGGAGGGGGAACTGACTGCCCTGTGGTGAGAAGGGAGGGAGCCTTGTCCTGGGAAGAGCCCAACAAGGACCCAGCAGGACGAGAGGCCGAGCTGCGAAAAGACATCGGCCACGATGCCGGCAGCCTCCCCGCGGTCCGGGGCAGCGCGAGGCGCCTGCCCGCNCGCCTGGCCGCCATCATGCTGCGGCAGCTCACCGGAGAACAGATCAGCGACTGGTTCACTATCGGCAAAGCCGTGACCGCCGTCGAGTTCTTGGGTGCGGAGGCACAGTCTAGTGCCCTGCACAGTCCTCCCAGCCGCCCTCCGGGCCCTCTCGCTGCACGGGAGCCCGTAAGAGCTGAGGGGTGAGTGCAGGGTGCTGGGACTGTGTTCTGGGTGGCTGGGAGGTGCGCCTCATGCCTGGGGTGCAGGGCTGTCTGTGAGGGTAGTGGTGTCTCCCTCCTCTTGCGAGTGTGTCCGTGGCCCTGGGTGTGCAGGGCATTTCCCCAGGGTCCGGATTGCCCGCTCTGGCTCCCCTGCTCCCTGTGGGCGCGGTGGTGCCGCTGGTGGCTTCCAGCCTAATGCCCTCGGTGATGTTTGTGAATGCAGTCCAGGGGTGGATAGGTGTGTTTTGGTGGGTTTAATACTTCGGTTATTTTCTAATTTACTACTTACCTGTGTTGCCTCGATCATCACTGGGCATGGCATGTGTAGGATTTGCTTTCTCTGAAGTGCTTTAGCGCTGTGGTGCAATTGCAGCAAGTGCTGTTAAAAACTGTGGCACAGTTAGAAAACACCTGGTGTATTCTGGTTAAGGTGTGTATTAGGAATTTTGGCTGTGGCAAGGGATAAATAACGTGAGATTCAGGAGTAAACTTACATGTTCAATGGGGAAATTTTCAGTGTATGTTTTTATGTGTTTATTAAATCAGTGAGCAGCACTGCTGATTTTGTTTTCCTCTCTTAGTCTCTTAACAGTGTTACTGGCTTTTATTGTGGTGTTTTCAGTGGCTGATCCTGGAATGTCAGATAATTATTTTACAGTGCATAGATTTTTTGACCTGTAGTGTTTCATATGCTATTTGTAACTGAGCATTTTTCTCTTGAGTAGGTTCATCCTTGTTTGTAGCAAACTTCATAAGTAAATATTTTTACTAATAGGTGTTACCTACTCTGTAACTTTGCTGGTAACTTTAATTTGTTATGCTGGAAATTGGTGAAAATATTATTTCTTAGCTGTTCTCCTTTCTTCCTCTACTGTTGCTCTCCAGCCAGAAATTTTTCAGCAGTAAGATACTGATGTCACCTACAGCAGATGTTCTCAGTTATTTCAAACTGAATCTTTGTTTGCTTCCTATGGGAACTTTTTGTTTTCTCTGAGCAACAGTTAACAGTCTGTTTTTCTGAATCAACTGCTGTGTGTTTTCTGACGGAGTTGTGTATGTTCATTGCTCCTGTGACTTGTCTGAAGCATTTCAGTGAGTTCAAGGTGTATTGGCATGTCACTCCTTGGATGTGCTTTATTCTCAGATGGTAGAGTTTAAAGCCAAGAAGGAGAACTGTACCTATATTTGCATAGCAGCCAGATACATTTGGTTTTCATTAGTGTCTGGATATTGAGGGGAAAAAAGGAAAAAAAGACTTTCCCCTGGGTGCTGCCTCAACTGGAAGGTGGTGTGGCAGTGCATGATAATCTTAGTTTTTAGATCAAATTTGGGTAATATATCCATGGTGGCTATAGAAAAGTGGTTTTGTATGCACTTTCGAATCCTGAAGTCTTTTTCAAGATTAGCTGCAGATACAGTCTAGAGTGTCTGTCTTTTCCTGTGTCATGCACAGCAGTATGGGTTGCTGTGTTTCAGGAGCTCTCTTAAAGGGTGTACACTGGCTTCTGAGAAAGAATGAACCTCTTGCCTAACATCTTAACAACAGTTATTCTGACAGTTCAGCAGACACTGTTCAGGCTATCAGTTTCTGTCTTTGCTTCAAGGAAGGGACAAAACTGGCACATCAAAACATCTATCTCCTCTCATCCTTCAGTGTAAAAGTGCTGCTGTTAGCAAGCTCTGAATCTCTGACTGATAGGTACTGGGGTTTATACAAGTAGTTAAAATTTTCCAGAAGTGACCAGACAGAATTTTACAGTATTTTCACAGGTATTTACTGTGAATGTAATTCCTAAACCTGGGATGTATGAGATGTCTGGGACTTCTCAGTCTTTATTTAGGTGTCAATAACATTTCTGTAGTACCTGGGAAGGGTTTGACCAGAGGTTCTTGAATCCAGCTGAGCATTAAGCGACCGAAATTTATGAAGTAACACAGAAAAAATTAACAGGATTCATCAAGCCTTGTGTGCCTAGGTAGAGGCAAATCTCTATCTTTGGTTAGGTAGATACCTCTTTCCACTCAAAGGCCTTAGCAGATAAATTAATTGTAGTCTTTGACGATTGTGTTAACAGGGAGAAGTTATTTTTACAGGTTTGGGGATTTTTTTATTGTTGGTGGGTTTTTTTTTTTCCCCTTCCCACCTTAGGAAAAGAGAGAGGGGATATACATCTTAAATAGCCATTTATGTAAGCGTAGACAGAATTTGTTTGTCCTTAAAGATGTATAAAATCTTTGAGCATAGATGATAGGTGAGCATATGTGAGCTGCTGCAAGATGAAAAGAGCCTCTGTATGAAGGTGTGTTTGCTCAGCTGTGTTTTGTTTCCATATAGGCTTTTGTTTCACAGTTCTGGCAATGTGCTTACATTTAGAGGGTTTTTGGAAAACTTGAAGAATCTTGAGAAGGTTTAGAATCAAGTAGGAAATGCTTCAGTTTGAAGAACTGAAAACAAAAGAATTTCTCTCCTTTTGTTGAGGCTACTTGTAGCATAATAGTCTATTTTAATATTTCCTTCAACACTTTTGGTTTGTTTCTTGAGAAAATGAAACTCAAAGTTATTTCCAGTTTTTCAAACTCTTACTTATTTCAAGTTGGATATACGATTATCGATGGAAACTGTGTTCCTATTTCTTTTGTCTGAATTTGTATGTAGGAATGTGTAGGATTATTACTAGTTGGTAATGGTAAAAACAGGTGTGTTATTGCACACAAGTGTGTGTAATAACTAGTATTTTACCAAAATGTTACTGAGACTTTAGTGGGATCTAAAAGCCTCATGTCTCCCTTAAAAAGATGTGGAATGCATTCTCTTCCTTTACTAGTGATGCCTCATTTTCCAAGGCTTTTAAGATTATCTCGTTATCTGAACTACCTCCAGAATAGCAGTATTAATAATTGAGCTTGTTAGGGAAAGATAACAGTTCTCAGAAATTGTGGTTGGAATTTTGATCCTTAAATAGCTCATTCATTAACTTTTTAATGGAATGAAAAGTTTAATGGAATGAAAATGGAATGAAATGGAATTTAGACCCTTAAATCCTTCCATGTTATCAAAACAATTGTGATTCACATTAAAACACTTAAAGGCTTAAGTGTGGAAAAAGTGATTATTCTCTCTTTGGTTTCTTGCATTTCATAGATGTAGCTTTCACCAAGTTAGCCCTTTTTTGATAGCCAGCTTATTTGGCTAAAATCATTATGTGCTCTTTGTTCTGCCTGACACCTGTCCAGGTGGGAGCTATTGCTGTCCTTTGAAATTATTACCACTTCCTTTTCCATCACTGGAGTCATTTGTGTCAGCTGCCTACCTGTGTCAGAAATTTTGGCTGGGTTTGTGTAAAGAGCAATGCAGTTTCAGATCACCTCATGCAAATTGTGTAGGCCATAAATAAAAAGTGCTTATAGAAACAGAACTCAAGTTCTCAGAAATCTTCAGCAGGGAAATGACTGGCCTAAAGTCATGTTACTGCTGTCTGATGTAGCTGAAATGTCAATGTAAGCTGAATTCCAGAAAATAGCTTGTCTGCTGGTAGGCTGAGGTACAGATTCTTTTTGTAGTATGCTGCAGTAAGCCTAGCAGATTTAAAACGTGTTTAACTTTTTTAGTTTGTCTTATTGCTCTTACACCTTTGCTTTTTCTATACTTTTCTCTGATTTTTAAGTAGAGGGAGAGTTTGTAATACTTTCATGGGATGAAGGTGCTCATATTCTGTGAAGTTTACCTCTCGTTTCTGTTTTTGAAGAAATAGCCAAAGTGAGGTCTTAGTGGATGGTATTTTCTCAGCCTCTGGATAATTGTTTGTCCTGTACCCTCTCCAGTTCGGTTTTTCCCTTCCCCTTTCCTCCCAAGTGCAGACACTAGAACTGGATGCAGAAGCCTGGTATCAGTTTCATCTACAAAACACATATAAAAGTAGACAAGCCTATTTTGTGTTTCCTTAGCATCAAATTGGAATTTAACACTGAGTTGTCTGTCTACAATACCTAGATAATTTTTTTAACTGTTACTCAGTGCCAGTAGTGTAGCCAGCAGGAGCAGGGAGGTGATCATCCCCCTGTACTCAGCCCTGGTGAGGCCGCACCTCGAGTACTGTGTCCAGTTTTGGGCCCCTCACCACACGAAAGACATCGAGGCCCTGGAGCGTGTCCAGAGAAGGGCAATGAAACTGGTGAAGGG
>VWZZ01003752.1:74262-89205 GCA_013399095.1 Psophia crepitans | reverse complement strand
CGGTTGGACTGGATGATCCTTGAGGTCTCTTCCAACCTTAATGATTCTTTTCTATTCTATTCTATTCTACAGTTTTAAGAAACTCATTTATGTGAATTACCATTGTAGGAATTTTAAACATTTGACCAAATAAAAATTCTACTCTGAAACCAGCACTCTGGATGTTAATTGTCAATGTAGTATTAGTTCTGCTAATGCCTTTTATATGCTCTGTTACCATCTTTCCTGTGGAAAAGGTACTTGAAGTTTAACTCTTTGGGGAGCTTTATCACTGAGGAAAAAATCCTTTTCTTTCAAACCATCCTGCCCTTATGCAGGGGTTCATATCTGATTGTTTGGAACTGCATTAAAAGAATCTGATACTCTTTTTATTCTGCATCAGTAGGGCAGAGTAACTTGAGATCAACTTTTGTTATTTATCCACAAAATGACAACTGCACAGAAAGGAGGGTAAGGAGTTATACCAGTTCTGAATGCAGATGTAATGAGTTTACACATGCTTGTGAAGTTTTGTGTATTTAGTTTATGGAAAGTGTAGAGACCAGTTATTTTTGGTATTGAGCTGCAATTTTTTATTCTAAACCTGTGAGAACTGATTTATTCTAGTCCTCTAATGCTTTGTCAGTTAGGTGTGTGCAAGAATTCTGATTGTTTCACCTGCTGTGTGTATCATGTTCCACTCTTCTGCATGAAAGGTTCTCTAGCTTAAAAAAAACCTTTGGAAAGCTTATAAAGTAGTGTTTTTCTTTTATGAAAATATTGTCCAGTTTGTTTCAGCAGTTTTATGTTGCATTATTAGTAAATTCTTTCTTGGGAGGATACAGCTTTGGAGCATGCGGATGTTACCAGCATGAGGAAATCTGTATGTCATCTTCAGTATGTTTGAAGAAAGTATCAGAGGAAGTTTCTTCTGTGCTTGCAAAACAGTGCATTTTGTGAAGTGGGCCATGTGAGTCTCGCCCATTTTTTATGACGTGGCAGGTTAAAAGGAAATCTGGAGATGGTTATATAAGTCATGTAAAAATTTCTTATGTACAAATTGGAGCCCAATTGGAAATATAGCAAACTGAGTTCTGGCATATGTTTTCATTGATTTTCTGCTCTAATTGTCTGCTGTAACTGCTGTGTATCCAATCATTCTTGTAAAACTTCATTATAAACCCACAGTGATAGATGATGCCAACTGCAAACCAAGAAATTTTGTTTTACTTAAATTCAAGAAGGTCACCTCTTGCTTTGGAAATGATCTGTTGACTCTCTTGCTATTCTAGAAAAGTACTGTCTGATTTTGATCAAAACCTCTAAGTTTAATGCAGAGCCTGGGTTTCAGGAAAACTTCAAAGAGGTCAAATGAAGAAGTACAACTATTTGAAATAAAATAATACATTAACTTCTTAAAGAGAGCTAGTTGTTAAATGCCTTTAAATATCCAATGTTTTCATTTAGTTGTGTCTCTTCACAGTATTTCAGCACATGCAGAATACAGTTTGGAAAAAATATAGAAATAGTACATGCAGTGTGTTATAACTTCTGAGATTATTTTCATTTTAGGACTTATTCTTGAAATTAAGAAATAACTGTTCAGCTCCAAAAAGTATTTATCAGTTTATTTGGTATAACTGATACTATATTAAACCATTTATCTCGCACAGTGTAAAGTTCCCATAGAGCCTAAAAGCTATGAGATAAATACAGAAGTTTTAGGCAAAAAGTTTGTGGATCGATGGTATTTCAAAATATGGTATGCAGTCTTTTCTTGTTTAAATAAATCTAGCTGTATGTGGCTAAAAGATAAAATGCTTCAGAGTGTTTTTTTTTTTTACAGAAACATCTATAATTTTGGTTAAAAGGTACTTTCAAACACAACATCTTTAAGGTACTGAAGATAAAAGGAGAGTTCCTGTTTAAAGTTTGTACACTGCATGCTAGCTATAATCAAGCGTTTTAATTTCTGGACTTGGAAAAAAGGGGAGCACGTTACATTTCTTACTCCTGTGTTTGTGGATGGCAATCACAAGAAAGGAATGCAAACAGTTACATAGCTTTTTGAAAGAAACACAAACCATCTTAACTTGATGGGTAGTAATAGGGTAGATTCCAGATTCTATGAGAGAAGGTAGGAAACATGCTTTGTGTGTTTTTGTCAACATAACTTGAAACCGTGGGGATTTCTTCTTTGTCCGATTTGTTAGAACTGTCTCCGTGCAGGCTGAAATGTTCAGAGCAGTTTGTATTCCATGCATCTACCCGTTGGTCTTGTTGGTTTTCTCTCTCAATGGTGTTAAGAAAATCTTTTAAAACTTGCTTGAATATGTAGACTATTTCCCAAGGTAAAACATCATTTTCTGCCAAAACTTCACGAAATCTAGAAACAGACAAAAACTGAACTCTAATCATCAGTGTTGAAAATTCTTCTGTTTCCTCTCTGCTCTTTTGAGGGGAAGGGAAGAAGGAAATGACTGTATTCTGCTGTAATTTGTTGCCACGTTTCCCCACAAACCTCGCTCAAAAGATTCTAAGAGGAAAAGAGCTCTAACAATGCACTGGATGTAGTCCAGCTCTTGTGAGGATGGAAAGCTATTGTTATTGGGTATGCTGCTTTTTTTGGTGGTTTTGTTTTGTTTTGTTTTTTTTCTTTTTTTTTTCTTTTGTTTTTTTCCCCTTGGGCCCATCTGGGTAACTTGATTTAAACTGACTTTGCCCTTAGGTATATTCAGGGCTTTAAAAGGCACGTAGGCTTGTTCTGTCACTTCTGTGTGTCCATAGAAAATCTATTTAAAATGCAGGCATTGGAGAATTTTTCTTTGTAAAATGTGTGTATGGGGGGGGTGTGGTGTTGTTTGTTTGTCTTTAAAAAAAAAAGGTGGGTTTTTTTTGACACTGATTTGCTAGTTTTATGCACTCTCAGGTATTTTGGACAGTGAGGCTGGGGTTCTGCTTAATAGTGCAGCATTAGTGCTTTAATTTGATTTTTAGTTATTGAGTTACGATTTAATAAATAGCAGGGAAAAACCTGAAAGTATTGAGAGGTCATGTTTAAGCATGTGAGACTTCCCTTGCTTTGGTTTAGACCAGGAAAATCCTGATTAAAAACTTCCTTCCAAGTACAACATATTAAAGATGTAATTTCTAAAGCACCTGTAAAAATGTGTTCCAGTTGCTGGTTATTGTTAATTTGGAAGAAAGATCCGAGCCAAATACAAGCCTTTTAAGATTAGTTAGAAGCATCATCTTATTTTATGATAGAGTAGTCAAAGTTAGAGAAATATGAGACGCTTACCTGCTGAGAACAGTTCCTGTTTGGCAAGGCTGGATTTGTGAGCACAGAAACTCGAGCTGCCGTTGCTCAGTAGCTGGAATTGTTGCTTGAGGATTTTGGTAGTTCTTCAGCCAGTTGTAATCCATGCCAGTCTTCTGGACTTTCTGTTCATTTTCAATCTCTTGCACTAACCTTTCACGCTCTTTCAGGTGCCATTTCAATTCCCTCAGTAGGGTTTTTGTAACTACTTCTGATCCAGCATATCTTGTGGGTTTGTAGGAGTCACTTTTTGACCACTTCATCCAGCCAAAAAGTGGCATTTTTAAGCTGTGAGGGGAGAGGGGGAAAAAAACAAGTTTACTTCTGTCCAACTGATAGCATTTATACCTGCGGATTTCCTTCTTAGGAGCTGAATGTTTAAAGAAAACTTTATTAATGATTCTAAAATATTTTTCAGTAGCATATAAGTAGTGATAACAATAATTGCTGAGCCATAATTAAATCTGACAAGGCTTACATTTTACAGTATTTTCCATCTGAGTCACCATAACTATGTGAAGTTTTCAGCATTTAAAAGTGCATATCTCTCATCTTGGAAATATTTATCTTTTTTTAATCCTGATGGCATGTATGATTTTTTAAAAAAAACAAACACCCCACAAGAACAACAAAAAAACCCAAACAAACAAAAAATCCCTACCAGAAAACCAAACCCAACCAAATAAGAAACTCCCCCAAAACAAAAATCCCCAACAAAACACCAAACCCCAAACCTCTGAAATTTGAAGTAACCTGTACATTCTAAAAGTGATGAAATAAAGTTAAGTGCTGGAACTCTGTGATTTGTTTTTAAAACTTCTGTATCAATTTTTATTTTAAATAAATTCTTGTTCACATAACCTGGAAACAGAAATCTGATGGAATAGGCTTTTAAGTTGCAGTTTGTTACAGATCATGCAGACACAAGCATACTCACTGGAATAAAATAACATAAATTACCTTTGCAGTTGTCTGTGAACAGTGTTGTTTCAGGTGAGTTTGCTTGAAGGTCTCTTATTCTAGCATATCCTGTTCCCAGGCTGTTCCTACTGCTGGAAGAAACCAAGGGGTTTTTGTGGGGTTTTTTGTTGTTTGCTTTTTTTTATGTCTTTTTATTTACTCAGACTGTGCTTAGAAAAATGACTTTCTGTACTGAATATGACAGTTTAAGTTTTTCTGCTTTTAAGGTTCTTTTTCAACCTCTGTACCAGAGAGTAGTAGTAATCCATTTAACCTAACATGGTCTCTCAAATACTTTCTACTAAGTCCATTAAGATCCTCCTACCTTTTGAATTGAGTTCTGCCGATGGCAGCAATTTAAAAAAAGATGGTAACAATTTCAAATGCTTGTTGCTAAATCCATCCGAAGGTATTGTTGGTAGTGAGATGAATAACGATAGTCTGAAGCAACTACAGGCGTGCTTCTAGCTAACGTTAAGGCTGTCGTATGATGTGATGCTTGGCTGTGCATAGCTCTAGGTCATAGTTTAGAGCTGTATTTTTATGCCTGTAGAGTGCTAAAAATAACTATGTTGCTTTTATCATCAAACTAAACTTTCAGGCCATTGAGATGCTGGAAGACTTTTCTCCCATTAGAGGGGGATCAGGCTGTTCTACTGTCATTTTTAAACAGCTAAGAATAGTCTTTCTCTAGTAAAGATCGTCTAAAGCCTTTGTTAAGTGAGTGTTGACAGAAGAGAGCTATTTGACAGTTGCTCAGGATTTTGTTGCTATATTAAATACTTCTTCAGATGAATTTCATCAATCTCATGGTACGGCACTTTTTCATTACTGTGCATAGCTGTTAGCATTTTTAATTAACATTTCAAATGTGTTTAAAGAAGCTGATCTGTAAGACCTGTGGTGTGCCATGAAAGACACGTTAATCTAATTAAAGGAACAGAATGATAAGGAGATGCAAATTGAGGTCAAACTGACGTAAAAAGCCCAGAATTGTAAGTCTTACCATGGACTTTGCTTCTCTCTCAAGTGGTTGTCAGTTGCCTGCTCCCTCTTTCCTTGATGAGTATTTTGAGCGTATCCATTTTTAAGATTCATTCTCGGGAATGGCATTGTGCACACTAAAGGTCGCTGAAGCAGCCATTTTCCGTCCCAGTTATCTGGTCTCTTCCTATTAATCTAAACAGTAGGCATGGTATGCAAAATGCCTTCTCTTCTGCTCGCTCTTGTTCTAATGACTGCCTTTGCTCCTGTGAGTATTTCTCATTCCTACTTTTTTTGCCTCCACTGGTGTGTTGAACTGTTGGGAGAACAAGGGTTCTGTAAATTTGTTCTAGGTGTCATACAACATAAAGGATGACGTGTATGGCTGTTATTAAAGCTGATACTACTTATACATTGGAAAAATTCAAATGTCAGTATTAATCCTCTTCAACTGGAAGGTTTTCACATTGCATTGTATGTGGTACTATGAAAAAGGAAGAGAGCTAGGTTTGTGATGACAGAACTGTCCTGACAGATTTTCAGATGAAATTAAAATGCTCCTTGCCACCTCCTTTACAGCACAGTTAATGTGTCACCACTTTTTTTTCAACGGTATCAAATCGGAAAATAGACCATTGTACAGTATGAAACTATTGTAATGTCACTGCAAATTAAGGAAATGTGTGATGGAAGGTGTGCAAAATAATTAAGGGTCCTAAGACGATGTTTTTGTTTGGGGGTGGGATTTTTGTGGTTGGTTTTGGTTTTTTTTTAAGCTTAATCTTTGGTTGCATCATCAAATTTTGCGTGGCAGGATACTGAGAATGATATTTATCTTTCCACTGATAGGAGAACGTTAAAGCTGAAAATTTGTATTGCCTCTACTTTTGTATGCACTTCAGTTCCGTATTCAGGAAGAGCTGACTGCTCACATGAGGCTGGCATTGGGAACTGGAACCTCAGAGCAGAGCAGTACTTTATGCAGTTGCTAGCCAGTGGTGAATGCTGGAAACTTTGTAGAGAGTGACAATTCCATCCGACTGTCTCTATATGTAGTCATGGTTGTGCGTTGCTCTGTCAGGACAGAAGCTTTAGCTGGCAGTGGGTCTGTTCCTTGAAGGCATTACTTAGTTTGTCTTTACTAGTAACTGCAGGTACTGTTATTATTTAACCTGGGCTGGGGGCAAAACTATATTTTGATTGCTGTCATTAATTTTTAGGCAATTCCTAAAATTACAGTAATAAAATGACAAGTAGTGTGAAGTCTTTACTGCTTACTTTTAGGGGTTTTTTGTTTTGTTTTGAGGTTGGGTTTTTTTACATGGACTTTGAGTCTCATTGTGAAAAAAAGTTTTGGTGTCCTTAACATTCATCTGGCAATCTTGTGCTTTCCTTCAGTCTGTAAAGATAGTTAACTCAGAGATGCTGTGTTTTTAAAAGCAATGTGTGGTATTAAGCTTCTCAATCTTCCTTGTCTTTGGTACTTCATCTCATCACTTCCATAAATTTTCTGAAAGTTTCAGTCCTAGCACTTTAGCTTTCTTACTGTAGCATACCAAAACAGTATTTTTTATAGTTTTAATTTCTCTTTTCTGATTTTTTTCTTTGTTGATATTGGTGACTAAAACACATTGTAATACTTGAGGGAGACCGTAACATTAGTTGTATAACTATGAGTAGTTTTGTCTTTTTTAATACGCTGTAATTCATTCTGCCACTGCAGGAGAGTAGTTGTTTTGATTCCGCCTCTCCCCCCCCCCCGTAAATTAACCATAATTGTCTGTGTGTATAAAATGAAATTGAAGGTTCTTTCAACTTTTTTAAACTTTCCTTCAACCTCCTTCTTTTACTTTGTTTTTCCTAATTTTCGAGGCAAGGAATGTAATGAATTCCTAAAGCATCTGTCGTTTCTATAACTTAATAATTTTCTTTGAACTACAGTGAATGATATCTCCTCTTATGTAGATAAATGAGAAAGGGTGTCTTTTCACCTAAGCATTTCTTATACTTTCTCTTAAGATTCCTGTAGCATATTTTAGTCTTAGTTTCTGATGCCGTTCGCAAATTGAACTGAGGAAGAAGTAAGAGGTGCTGAAGCCGAAGTGCAGATTTCCTTTCATAAATCTGTTCAGACAGTTGTAGTGATATTTCCTTTCTTGCTGTGGCAGGTCCAGGTTTGTCAGCGAAGAGCCTTGTTCCAAGAAAAACAGTCTTCCAAGAGCACATGCTAATTGAAAATTGATGAGTTAAATAAAGAAATAAAGAGTTGCAGCCAGTGGATAAAAATGGGATCTCTTTCCTGCTGCATCCCTGTGTAAGACATAGCCATTGTAAAATAGAAAGAACCTGTGTACGGAACTATGTACTAGATTTTTTTTAAAAACCTTGGAGATAACTGATATTTATCCTGTGGACTTCTTGGTACCAAAAAAATTTATTCCAAAGTTTGATGTCTTCCTCTTTCTCCTATACTTGTTATTCTCCACCCAAATGGGAGGTTCACATCAAACAGTTCTTACTTTTTGAACTAATTGTCAATTCTACAAGTTTACGAAGATGTTTCTCACTTATGCAGTCTCCTAGCCAACAGCCTAATCTGGTTTGTGGAGATGTTAGACAAGGGAGGAACGTGTCATATTTCTTCTTTCTTAAGAGACAAATTTTTTCTAGCAATTTTGTAAGCAATGACTAAATGTTTGGATTGCACTGTGTGTATGATTTCCACTGCAGACTACTCTAGCTATCTAAGTTAAATACTCATGTACTTCTCAGAAGCTTTTTTTCTGAAATAACAGTAAAAATGGTTGTCTATGGAGAAGCTCTGATTGCATGGCCATGCAGCTCAATGTATTGACTTCTACCCCCTGTATTTTCAGACCATATGAAGAATTAATGCTTCACCTTCAGAGTGGTTGGGTAGAGCTAAGCTGTTTAAAACAGAGGTTTGCATGGCAGAGCCTATGTGTAAAGAGGTTGCTGAACTTTTGTATCTGTACAGGTGAGTGAAGAGAGCACAGGTGGAAGGATGGAACAACCTAAATGCCTCTTTGCAATAGTGATTGTGCTTTGTTGTGGTGAGGATTTGTTACGGGTTGTGGTGGATATATTTGGGTTCCCCATGGCTTTTAGCTGTGCTGGTTTCATGACATCTGGCTTACAAATACAGAGGTGAGGAATCACTGAGGTAGCTTAAGTTGCATTCCCATAGTTATGTGAGTACACAAAGTAAGCATAATTTACATGAAATCACTCTAGAAAGGATTAATATGGAAAGGTGTGGGTTTTTTTCCCCTACTGGCTTCAGTAAACATAGATGCAGCCTCTGATTTAGAAGGTGATCTTCCTAATGACTGACTCTATGGATCAGAGTAATGAGTGTGCCCTGGTGCATGCAGCAGAACAGTTCCTACTGGGGCCATGTGCTCTCTTTACTCTATTATTTTCTTTCACCCTTACAATAAATTAAATATGAGTTACCATTCCATTTACTGCTTGATTCATCCTGCTTAGTAGGAGGCGTATGTAGGGAGCCTGCTAAGAGTTCTTACTTGATCGAGAGGAAAGGAGCATCATTCTGGTGAGGTATTAGTAGATCTAAAGAATTCCTGCCAAGACAGCACTGCACCCATGGTGGCAGTTACATTCTGGGTATGTTTTGTACTGAAGAGATGCATCTAAACCTCATGCTTGGCTGTGAGAATACTCCATTTCGAAGTGGTTTTGTTCAGCCACGTGTGTGGCATGGTGTGAACATGTGGAAGCCTAGTTGATGGTTCTAATCTTTAATGTGAAAATGTTTGGTACTCAAAATGTCTAATCTGTTCTAGGAATTCCTCTTTTGCCTCTTTATTTGACTTCACAGTTGTGAGGGGGAACTTGGTGATTAAGATACTCTGGAATCAAATAACTGGTGTGAGGCTGCAAAGAGTTAGCATTTACTTTAAAAGCAATTAATACTTCTATTTAAGTTCTTCAGGGTTAAAACTTCTCTGTCTCTCCTTGTCAGTGCTTTTACATCTCTGTATGTAATCAACTCAGAGCCCTCTGCTCTATGTTGAAGGCATGATACAACTACAGAGTAAGAATATTTATGTATGCTTGTGATTAGATCCGTAAGTTGTCTCTTGTATCTACAATAGATGAAACTTACCACAAGGATACAGAATGAGTCAAGGTCGGATGCATGTTCTGAGCGTGCTGAATATACCTGGATTTTAGCTTTGTTGATACAGTGGTAAAGCATAACTCCAAAGAGTATTTGAAGAAAAAATGAGGTGGTTTTGTGGATGTTGATAGGAAACTTCCTCTAGTATAAGCCATAGCATTAGAGAAAAGTGGATTCTTACTTGAAAATCATCATAACTAACCTTAATATCAACTGCTTTAGAAGACGGGACTGTTTATGGCAAGGTGTAGGCAAAGGACTTCCTAAGCTGGCAGCCAGGTCCTCTAGTAGAGAAGCAGCTAGTGTAGGGTCTCCCCGCCCATGGCAGGGGTGTTAGAACTAGATGATTGTTGGGGTCCCTTCCAACTCAAACCATTCTATGATTCTAACATTTCTTAGCTAAAAAGAGGTGACAGAAGATGTTTATCTTATCCTGTCTGATGCTTTTTGAAATCTCTTGAAAGCTTTTTTAAAAAATCTAAGATAATATTTTTAGCCCAGAAAACACATATTTGCTTGATGTGTGCTTAAATAAGCTTTACCTTGTGGTTATGACCTTTTGACACTAGTAATCCAGACGCTGTAACCCAGAAAGCATATTCTTGAAACAGATTTACCATTCTTACCATCCAAAATTCTCACAAAGAATAAAAGTTCTCTAGGGATTAGCTGTTTTCCAGTGTAGTGTTTTGTTGTGAATAAGCATTGTTCTATAATTATTCTGGGAGAAAAAACCTGCAAATCCAAGTCAGCTTTGAGTGTACAGCAAGAAGACTTCAGTCTTAACGTATGTGTCTTAATGTCACATATGCAAAGGAACTTCCTAAGCTGGCAATCTAGTTAAACTTGAACCTACTACTATGCCTGTCTGCAAGAACTGCAAATTCAGTACTTATTTTTGCTGATTGAGCGTTCTGTTGGACAAACCACTTTTTTTGACAGAAAGCCAGTTTGGGAAGTTGTTGGTGCTGCACAGCAGTTATTTCTGTTTTGTTGTGCCATGGGGCTGTGCTTTTGAACTGCCTCACTGAAATCATTCTAGGTAAAAATGAAACTAACCTTTCAAAAACGCTTCCATTTGACCAAATATTACACTGATGTGAGCAACAAGGTGAGAAATGGTGAGACCAAGTGAAGGAGAAGCTTCTTTTTCTTTAGAAAATTTTATGGTATCTGTAGCATCTGAGATGCTATTGATCAATGTAAACGAAAGAGGCAAGAGGCAAGAAGTGTATCTCTCTGTATGAGCAAGATTCATAATGACACACCAAGAAATGACCATAATTCTTATTTGACCAAGAGTGTCGATAGCAGGTCATAACCATTGCTAGGTAGCTAGCATTTCAACGTATTGGCATGTGGTGTATGTTCCATGTTTTTTGTTAGCATCTGTGGGTAATACAGTCATGTACTATGGTTTGCTGACTCAGATTCTGTGTGAAGGGCTGATCCTTTATTGTTGTGGGTTATGGCCGGTAGGCAGCTAAGCACCACACAGCTGCTCGCTTACTCCCTGCTCACCCCTCATGGGATGGGGAAGAGGAATGGAAGAGTAAAGGCAAGAAAACGGGGTCGAGATAAAAACTGTGTAGTAAGTGAAGAAGTAGAAAAAGAGAGGGGGAAAAAAAAAAAGTG
Source organism: Psophia crepitans (assembly GCA_013399095.1). Taxonomy (NCBI): domain Eukaryota; kingdom Metazoa; phylum Chordata; class Aves; order Gruiformes; family Psophiidae; genus Psophia; species Psophia crepitans. Next base: position 78,163 of record VWZZ01003752.1, on the reverse strand, counting down.
ATACAAAGGCAGTCAGACTGGCTCCCACGGGCAGACTGATGCCCAGCCAGTTGCCAAGCAATAGATTGCAAACCTACGTGAAACTTCCCTCTTTCCCTTTTTTATTGCTGAACATGATGTTGTATGGCATGGAATATCTCTTTGGTTAATTTGGGTTATCTGCCTGGTTGTGTCACCTCCCAACCTCTTGCACATCTCCCAGTCTATTCGCTAGAGAGGACAGTGTGAGAAAGGGAGGAGGCCTTGATGCTGTGCAAACACTGCTCAGGAATAACTAAAACATTTGTATGTTAAGAGTTGTTATTTTGGTCATAAATCTAAAACAGTGTCATAGAGCTGCTATGAAGAAAATAAGCTCTATCCCAGCCAGGCCCAGAACAGTTACGTAGAAAGATTACCAATGCTCCCAGTCATCTGAGAAAAGTGAGGTTTTGCTTTTGTAGCCGTCCATAGCTAGCAGGTCAGATGGTTTGCTTCCATTTATGAATGCAGCCCCACTCTTTGGATTTATAGATGAACTTTGCAGTGCGTTTTGATTTGGCAGAACAGCTCACTGTAGCTGTTTTGGGCTGCAGACAGATGGTGAGTCTACTTCCTCTGGTCACTTCAGACAGCATTTTACTACTGCTTTTGCTTTTTAGCAACTACAAACAAAACTTGCCATGAGCCTTCACGAGGCCTCGTGGTAAGACTCCTTGTTTGGTCCTTTGCTGTGACAGCTAACACCAGTAATAATTCTCTTTAACGGTGTTAACTGACAGAAAGTTGTGTAAGCTATCATTGTACTCCTGTGGCTGTGATGAATAAAATCAGGACGTGTTTGCAGCTGATTTCTTCCAGTTGGACTGTCTGTAGCATTCATGTCTTTGGTGCTGGTGACACTTCACTAATAGGCAGGGGAGTTGCAGGCATCAGTTTGCAGCTGAGGGGATCTTGCCTTTGATACTAGTCTTCACGGGCATTTTTTTAATTTAGCGCAGTTTATTACTTGCATTGTATTTTATTCAGAGATTTGTTAAAAGTGGATTTTGCCAGGTTGACAATCAAGTGCTTTTGTTTTAATTTTTTCGTTATGGGCTTTGGGGTTTGTTCTGGGGTTTTGTTTGTTGTTTTGCTATTTTGCCAAGTTCTTTGCCTTTGTGGTTAGAGGGAAGGGATGAATTTTGAAGTTTTAAGGAATGTATATGCTTTGTGAATATTGCTAAAGGATTGGAAACAACGCTTGATAGAGAAACTGCTTTTGGTTTAAGTTAATAAATGTGAATGCTCATCTAACTTCTAATTCGTAACTAATTATAACCATACTAATTTACAAAACTCAGTTTTGTGTGTAGTAGAGAGGTAGTTGCTGTGTGGCTTGTCACCATCTCCCACAGGTAATAGCTGCCGTCTTCCAGACATCCCTATTTGAGCTATGGCTGCAGAAAGAGGAGCTCAAGAACTCATCTCCAAGAAGAGTCCAGTTCTTTGAAGCCAAGCAGTTCATCCTAGTCTCTCCATGGGCATAAAATCCCAGTGCAGTAGATCGTAAATTTGAGGATTTGGGCTGTTTCCTCCTGGTATTTGTGGTTGTTATTTTTCTTGGATTTTAACTGTGGGTGAGGTGGAAAATGCAAGGCCTTACAGCCCTGTTAGTTTGACGTAGAGGAAATATTGCTGAGATGTTGAGTTTACATAGTCTATTCAAATCCAGACATTTGCATTTGAGCTCTTTAGGATTTTGTGAAGTGGTTTTAGGGCATTCTGTCTCCCCAGCTAGTTAAGGTTTTAGAACAGGAGCTCTGAAGAACTGCTGTGAGGAAAAGCAGTGCGAGCATTTAAGATGTCTATGTATGAAGACTATCACTAAATCTAGCTGATTACCTTCTTAGAACAGCTCTCGAGTGGGGGGAAAAAGCACACACCTTGATGTTTCTTGGGTTCTTAAAATAATCTCTAAATCACTTTGTAAAAATCTGTATTTTAGTGTTTAATAGATTTCACTTATTCTGAATTCTATTAACAATCTTCTATTTTTGTGGCTGAACCATTATGGTTTTTAAATGACAGTACATTATTTCTTTAAAGTTAGTATATTTCTGCAGGTAAGACTAGTGTTCTAAAAGTACGGAATGCCAACTGCCAGTTAAAAGGAAAGTAATTTTTAGTATGTCCTTCAGTAAACCCAGTGGAAGGTTATTTACTGTCATGGCAAATGTTCAGTTATGTAAAGTGTCACATTATTTTAGTTTCAGAAAAGACGCTTTGAAACAGTCTACTGTATATATTGTATTAAAATTGTACAGCAAAATATTGCTCTGTGTGCTGTAAGGCTGAGTAGGGGTTTTTTTAAGTGATTCTGTGCCAAAGATCTCTAAGTAGGTGGACAGTTTGTGTGTGTGAAAGAATCCATGGCTTAGGGAAGTCTTCCTCTTGTGATCTCTGAAATGAGTGACACTAGTTTTTTGTTCAACTTCCAGTCCCATGTGAACAGGAATTTTGATGTCAAATGAAAGACAACATAAATAAGCAGAAAGTATGTCTGTAAGAATTTTTAAGAACACAGCTTGAAAACACCGATTTTTCGGTTGTTTGTCTCTTAGATGGAAATGTTCTTGAAGCTATATGACCTTGAATAGGAGCTTCTACCCCAAAACTAAATAGCTAATAGAAAATTATCTAAAATTCAGTAGGCAAGCATCTTAATCCTTGGAATGTCATTACGTACTCGAATATTTTCTTTATACAATTGGGTTTGCTGCATAAGCAGTGTTATTTTTTTGAGAGAAGAAGACGGTATATATCGTTCATTTAAGAAGCCTTTCTCTAAGCATTGCTTATAGAGACTTTAACTGTGCTCAGTGTATGTATTGGTGGCGTTGTGTGTGTCACTGAAAAGAGCTGAATAAATAATCTGTCACACTTATGGTTGAGATTGGGCAATTGATTCTGTTTTTCATAACTGTATGCAAAAATGCTTTGGTTAATGTTTCAGATGCTCAGATTCAAAAATTTACCGAGTGTACTCTGTTATAATGGCCTTGTTGACTTAGTAGAGGTCGTTCTATAGCTTGAAGAAAAGGAAGACCTTTCTCTAGCTCAATTTATTTGAAGAAAGGCACCCTCAGTGTATTTGAGAGCATTTACAACTGGATGTGTCAACAATTTCTGGTGTTAAACTGTGTTTCCCTTCTAGTTATTCCCCTGAAGTGGTAGCTGTATTTCATTTTGTTTATCATTTTTCCTTTAAACCCAAAGAAGAAATATTTAAAAAGATTTTGTCCCAATCACATGCTCAAAATTAGTTTAAGTAGTTATGTGTACCAAGATCAGTCACGCTTCAGGAAAATGTTATAGTAGTTAAACTACTTCTCCTTCGAGTAATCTCCAAAATAGGTAGGTCTTGAGATGTGTACACCGTCGTAGGTAGCTCACGTTATGTTTTACAGATGCTAGAACATAGCAGGCATTACTTCTTGTTGAGTAACATTACTGATCATCTATCAGCGGTCATGGTCAAACGGAGAGGTCCCAGATGACTGGAGACTTGCTAATGTGATGCCCATCTATAACAAGGGTCGTAAGGAGGATCCGGGGAACTACAGGCCTGTTAACCTTCCCTGGCACTGAGGTCAGGCTATGGAACAAGTCATCTTGAGGGCGATCACATACCACGTACGTAACAACCAGGGAATTAGACTCAGCCAACATGGGTTCATGAAAGGCAAATCCTGCCTGACCAACCTCATCTCTTTCTATGACCAGGTGACTCGCCTGGTGGATGAGGGAAAGGCTGTTGATGTAGTCTACCTAGACTTCAGCAAAGCCTTTGACACGGTCTGCCACAGCATTCTCCTGGAGAAGCTGGCGGCCCATGGCCTGAACAGGTACACTCTTCGCTGGGTTCAAAACTGGCTGGATG
>VWZZ01003752.1:37462-73601 GCA_013399095.1 Psophia crepitans | reverse complement strand
TCCCTGGGGGTGTTTAAAGAAGGGTTGGATGTGGTACTTAGGGACATGGTTTAGTGGGTAATAGGTGGTGGGGGGACGGTTGGACTAGATGATCCTGGAGGTGTCTTCCAACCTTAATGACTGTGTGATTATGTGTGTTCTGAGAGCTTTATAATTTTGTTATGATAGGTGGTGGGGGGATGGTTGGACTAGATGATCCTTGAGGTCACTTCCAACCATAATGATTCTATTCTATTCTATTCTATAATGTCATATGTCTGCAGGTTCCGTCACAGAAATCTGACTGCTTTTGAGGATGAAACGTGCCCTTGGTTGGAATAATAGCAAACTCTCACCTTCTATTTAAAATAAGGGGGAATGAAGGAAAAAAAAAAAAGCATCTAAAGTCTCCTGCGTTTCCTGAAATTGATGTCTTCAAGATTTCAGTAATTGTGTTAGTCACAAAAATGCCTTTTACTGCCTCTTAATTTGGTAAAAGTCTGAATGTTCGTACATGCAGTTGAAAAATTATTTGCTGATGTTGTAATGTATTTGGGGGATGAAAAGCCCCTGGAGCACCAAGGCTGGAATCTGGAAAGCCTAAGGGATATATGCTGTAACAAGGCAGGTGTACTGAAATGTGGGGGTTTGCTGTGCCAGAGGGAATAGAAATGGGGGAGAGAGAACTGGTGTATCGGACGAACAGGTGCTTCGTAAGTAGAATCCAGAAAAGTCCCTTCATTAGTGTTGTCCTTTCCTAGCCTGGAATGGATTTAAATTTTCTGAATCTTGTCATTCCTCTGCTGTCAGTAAATGTTTGTTGAAACTCATTAGAAAAATATTTTTTTCTGTTTGTCAAGGTATATATAGGCTGATACCTCGGCTTATTAATGATTACTTGAAAGGATTGTATCGTTCTGATGCCGTATGAGAGCACCAGAGGTCTTCATAACGGTTTTTTTTTCCATTTTGCTTAAAATAATGTTATGCTTTAAGCTTTTAATTTCATTAAAGCTGCAAAGTTCAGCATTAAAACATTGAGAAATGATGTAATGTAGGTTGTTTTGTTCATTTTATGTGCCCATATGCAATTTTCCAATTGCATGCGATCTTCCCCCTCCTCCCTCCCCGTCCCAACCCCCTAAGACTAGAATCAGACTGTAGCCTGATTCAGTGCGAGTGAGCAATGTTCATTCTTAATGACTGGCTATTAAATATTTTCTTTATTCATTGTGTAGCCTGAGGTTTATTTACTGCATGCTGTTTTCTGAAAACAGAAAACCTGATTTCTGAAAGAAAATATCCAGATATCCAAACAAAAAGGATTAATGCATTCTCACAAATCACCGAGGTCATGCTGTCCTCATTATCCTGGAGCTGTACAGGCAAAGGTGAAAAGAACATACATACTTCTGTGAGCCCATTTTGAAATGCTTAATACTCCATCTCTAGGAGCATTTAGTTGAGTATATCTGGTATTACATAAAACTGTTTCATAGCTGACTTCAGCTGCTGCTTAAATACTGCTGCTTCTGCAAAATCTTTACAGCAAAGGAGGAACGCAGTCCTACTTTGCTCACCTCTACCCCTACACCTCAGTGGAAATTTTTTGTTGAAGTGATTGGCTTGCTATTGCTCAGGGCTCTGACTCGAGTAATACCTGCTCCTTTGTGACAGCGTTCACTGTCTTAATCAGATGTGGTTTTTTTTCTTTTGGAGGATTGAAGGACAAGTTGCATTTACCACATAACCAGGTTTTGTTGTCAGATGTGTGTCCAGTGCACTCAGTGAGGCTGCAGTCTTACAGAAATGAAAAATAATTGGTTAGATCACTAAAAGCTGTATAGTATGTGCATAAAATGCTGCCAAATTGAGATTTTGCAGCTTAATTATGCTGTGTTCAACTACTGAATGCTTGACTTTGATACCTTTGTCATATTTTTGGGTTTTACTTGTGTTCAGTATACATTCAGTGGAATAAACCTTCTTAACAAGCAGCCCGACATGATGCGCATGAACTTCTCTGAATTGTACCTTGGATTCAGGCCTGTCGTGGAGCATTCCCTGTCCCAGCTCTTTCAGAAGGGTCAGAGTGATGAAAGTGGTGTAGTTTGCTTGCTGAAAGTAGGCAGCTGTTGCCTTGTTAGAGAAGGTGGGTGCTCTGTGGCATCAAGATACTGAGTTACTCTATGATGAGAGCTGTGTGACACAGAGCCGTGTTAAAAATCTCTTCTTGCTTTCAGTTTAATGGTCTTTGGAGTCAGTGTTGCTTACTATCTGGGACAAGGAATAGCTACTTCTTCAACAGCATCCTGTTATAAAATGTCTCAAAGATATAGCTACTGAGAAGCAGTTTTGCTAAAGCTTGCACTGGACCCAGAGCTTAATTAAAGTGCAAACCCATAGTTTTGACTTCTAGTATGTATTTTGTTTAAAAAAACAAACAAACAAAAAATAAAAAAGAGCTTTTGATGTGTCCAAAACTTCTACATTTAAGTTAATTTATGATTTAATAATCATACAGTCATTTTATATATATGCTACTTTAGTGACTTTAGTGAAATCCATGTGGTTTTTTTCATACTGTTCATGTAGAAGAGCATTTTTTTTAAATCCCATTTTATTCTACCTATGTCACAGACAGTCTTGTGTGTAATAGATTTCCATAAAATTCACTGATAAGGTGATTGCGTTAGGTCTCTCTTTCCTGGCTACCATAATTTCTTGGCTTAAAGACAAAAGTTCTTTCCTTAAAGGCTGAGATGACTGTGTTTACTCCTGTCTACTTCCCCTGCCTTCAGAAAATCACACAAGAACTACATGTGTTTTCTTGTGTGTCAAGAATTGGTGAAACAGAGCTATTTCATCTTTGTTCAGAAGAATTCATGGTGTTTCCTTAGGAGAGAAATTCCTTGGGATCAAAAACTTAAAGGATGATATTTTGGGAGCTCAGATTTTTTTTAATCTAAACAGAAAGATTTAATGTGGCATTTATTCAGGCTAGCATCTAACTGCGGAGACAAAATTTATTTCTAAAGTTCGTTTATTGACGTAGTTCCTGCATGACATGGAGACTCTGAACTTAACTGCATAATGGTGTTATTCCCAGAGATATCCGTGGCTGTTAAATTAGGAAGCATTTATTGATTTGTTGTTTCTTTCCTCTTCAGGCTGCCTATCACAGAGAGTGTTGGAACTGAATATGCTGAAAAATACAGACAAGCAGAGACACAAGAGCTAGATGTAGTTGAAAATGATCAGCTTGTCTATAAAGCAGGTAAAAAAATATCTATTTGGTTCCTATTAGAAACTCAGATATACCTGTCCTTTTCCTCCCTGTGGTCTTTCCTCCCATCTCCTCCCCTAAACAAAACTATGAAACCTTGCTGTGTGTTTCTTGTTTGTTTAATGCTGTATGTGCATTTGTTTTGTATAAGGCATGGTATGAGAAAGTAAGCACCTTATATTCTGGAAACCAGAATGTATAATGCTGTTGCATAGATATATGTGCATGCATCTGGTTTATTATATTGATAAATGTAGATATATGATTGAAATATATTTGCAAGGAAAAGATGCCACTCATTGGATTAATCTCTTTAGTCTGTTTTCCCATTTTCTATCCATGTTATTTCTGTGTATACTTTTTTGCTTTGAACTGCCTTTAGAGAGAAATTTGATGGCACTTCTTTCCTAGAAGCTCTGGTAAAAGCAGTATGAGGCTGACTCACTTGTCAGGACAGCTCAGCTTCAAACTCTTACTGTGCCTCTTAATTTCTAAATTTGTTAATGTAGCTGATTTCCCAAGAAAAGGACATTTATGTGTTCTGTCTGTTCTGCGTGTCATTCTCTGCAATACTTTTTGCGTCCCTTTGCTGATACATCAAAATTCAACAAATTGAGAAATTTTTTAGAAATTACTGTCCTTCAATGCTTCTGCAAATTATGTGACCTCTGGGCCTCAGGAAGGTGATGAAACCTTTTGGTCTGGCATCGGCCAAGAGCCAGTGGGTGCAATTGGCCTGTCCAGCATGTGCAGCGCATCTGACCATCAGTCCTAACCACAACATACTGTCTCTTGTTCACTTGGCATTACACAGAATTTGTAGGACAGGAGAAGGTATTGAAAAGTTAAAATGGAGGAATAAAGGGACTGGAAGAAGCTTCAAATGTTGTAGTTCAGGAATGTGGTGTTCCCTAGTTTATGTGCTTTACTAGTGAAGGAAGGACAGCAATGAGTAGTTGACTAAGCATAAGTTCCTTAGATGTTTCTTTAAAAATATAGTGGTATTGATTAATGCAAGGAAATACTATAAAATTTAATGTCCTTCGGCTATTAAATAAGAATTCTGCCGAAGGTAGGCTAGCAACTTAATTTAGCAGGACTGGTGGTCTGCGTAATTTTGAATGGAGCTAATGCTAGCAATATTCTGCCTGTAAAAAAAGCAGGGTTATAACTTAGGCTTGTTAGGAAATATTCCTGCATAGTCATCATAGTACTTTAAAAAATACCTATTTTCTGTTGGTCTACCCTAAAATGTTTGTCCTTGAAATTTGTACCTTCTAATATTTATTTTTGCCTTCCAGTTGTAACTTACTTAAACAGCATCTAGCTGGCAAACAACCTTAAAAAAATTACTAACACATTGGCATATGCTTACTCTCTTATTATTAATGTATTAGATGTTTTACTCTGTGCCTCTTTTCCCTTCTCCTCCTACTCCTTGTGTCTGTGTCCTTGTCTGGAGTCTCAGTTGCTTCAGGAGCTGTTTCATGTGGTGATGCCACTGCATCCTGCAGTCAGCATTCCGCTCCCAGCTGATGCCAGTGTGGGGGACTCTAAGCTGACTAGATAGTGACAGGGCTGGATGATTCCTGCAGCATTCTGAGACAGAGCTGTCAAATCCCACCTAGGTGTAGAATAACACAAAATCTTCAGAAAATTCTGGTTCTTGTTGCTATTGACTTTGACTTACAGACAGATTCAGGAATATTATGTTAGGATAATAAAGAAGCTCAGTGAGTGAGCATGAGATTAGTAATGTTAATTTTGTGGATTATAAATGTGTACATTGTTAATGAGACTGCTGTTCTCAAATGGTAATGAGTTAATCATGCAGATTTCAAGAGCTGCAAGACACACTCGTAACTATCAGCTATATCAGTCTGGAATTGCATTGTTCTATTTAAGAACATGAAAAGTAGTCATAAATAATCAAGAATTTATCTGCACTGGGCCTTACTGCTCTAGCTATGTTCACAGGGTCCAGAAATAAGCAGCACAATATGGAGACGAGAAGCTGATTTGCACTGAAAGTTTCAGAGTTGGTACCCCTTCTGTTGTAGCTTTCTTTCTGAATTGCTGTTTAAACTGTAGCTATCTTCTGTATAAATTGACAGCCTATTTTAAATACTGCAGAGTTACTGAAACTGTTGTGGTGTTTGCTTGTGCCTTGCAGTTTTATGAAGTTCTCTTGAGTTTAAATTTTGTGCTTTTCCACAAGAGCATATGTTTTTATAGTGAGAGACCAAATACAAATGCCTGATCTGCTTCTTTGTTGAGAAAACTGAGGTCATTAGGGCACTGCACTTAGAGTTCTGGCTTCTACAGAACATGCAGAAATGATACTGCTGTTAAAAGGAAGTTGAAGTCATTAAATAAAAACAGAAGAAAATACTTTGTGATAACTGCTAGCCAGAACAAGTAGAGCATTAGCAGTTCTTGTTCCCTGGCCTGTTGGACTAGTTTCTCAATTGGTACTGGCTGTTTCAGGGTCAGACTTACACACACCTTTGATTCAGTGAGGTCACAGGATGTTGTGCAGCAGGAAACCTTCCAGAGCTATGTGTATACCTGCCTACTTTAAGCATCCTATGGAAAACAGATTCCCCCCCCAATCTGGGAATTATAAACTGTAAGCTTCTAAAACCCTTAATGAATTCCTTAATTTCTTTCTTTTTTTTTTTATTTTTTTAGCGGATGCCTATATCATTGTTTTGCTGCAGCCTTGTGGATGACAGGTTATTTTCCTTTTCTGTTTTCATTATTTTCACATCATTAAATTGATCTCTTCTGGGGATTTATTAGGTCCCAGGTGAAGTAATTGCTTACAGAGAAGAGGCAATTTAAACATTGTTTCTTGATCAGGTTTCTGAAATACAAAACACTTACAGGGTTCCTTGAATGTTTTGGATTCCAAACAGATGCATGCCAGGAAAATCAATCATAGCTCAAATCTTCATTCCCAAATCCTTTTGTATTCAAAAAATACTACTCTGCTCTTTTGAGACCCCACCTGGAGGACTGTGTTCAGCTCTGGGGCCTCCAGCATAAGAAAGACATGGACCTCTCAGGTCAAGTCCAGAGGAAGCCAGGAAGATGATCAGAGGGCTGGAGGATCTCTGCTATGAAGACAGACACAGAGTTGGGGCTGATCAGCCTGGAGAAAAGAAGGCTCCAGGGAGACCTTAGAGCAGCCTTCCAGTACCTAAAGGGGCCTACAGGAAAGCTGGAGAGGGGCTGTTTACAAGGGCAGGGAGTGATAGGACAAGGGGGAGTGGGTTTAAACTAATATCTAATCTAAATAGGTCCTCTTTTATGAAGAAATTCTTCACTGTGAGGGTGGTGAGACACTGGAACAGGTTGCCCAGAGAAGCTGTGGATGCCCCATCCCTGGAAGTGTTCAAAGTCAGGTTGGATGGGGCTTTGGGCAACTTGAGCTAGTGGAGTGAGGTGTGTCCATGGCACGGGGCAGGGGGTGGAACTAGATAATCTTGAAGGTCTCTTCCAACCCAAACCACTCTGTGATTCTGTGTGCAAGTTGAAGAGGATTGCAATGGGGAACAGCACGCAAAAAGGAGGCAAAAAGGCGTGTGTTTTCTTAGGAATTTTAATGTTACCTGGGGGCATCGTCAGCAGTCAAGACTTTAAGACACAGAAAACTGTTAGCCTGTTTTCTCCAATCAGGAAGGATAATCGCTTTGCCTAGATTCTGGATTAAGCTCTTCAGGGCTCAGCAAATGCATGTATTTTGTGTTATGACTGAAGTAACATGACTTACTGTAAAGTCCTTATGCTTTGTGGCTTGGTGTAGGAGCCTGGTTGTCTTCTGTGGTTTTCCTTTCCTCTGAGCTTGCTTGCTAGTCTGTATTGCTTTTGTGTGTTTGTAACTCAGTGGAAATATGATCACTGATGTATACTTTCAAGTATACATTTTTATGTGCTTCTCATTTTAATTTGATTAGTGACAGATACCAAGATCCAGCTGTACATTTCTTCTTCCAGAAATGGTGAATACAAAACTATTCTTGTGATAAAGGGTCTCTTCAAATTCAATTCAGGAAGCAAGTACCAGAAGGAATATATCTGCTATATGGGCTATAATAACTGAGATGTTGGGAAGTTGCTCTTTCCATGGGCAGTAGACTGTTTTAGTCATGGCAGTCAATGTATCTGTACAGAACCGTAATAATAATTGAAGAGGAAGTGAGCAGGCAAATTCATCTTTCCCATGACTGAATTTTCAGGTTTTTTGCACTGATGCTGAAGAGAGAAATTACTGTTGTTATTTATTCTGAATTAACATTAATGCTTCTTACACATGGAAATATTTTGCTTGTGATAAAACAGTGTGTTGGGCAGTTGAATGGTTCCTCAGTTTTCAGGTTGGAAGTGTCCTGCATTCTCTATATATCAGAATCCAAGGTGCATGTTTGAGCATGATGTCTTAAAGGTGTGCACCGGTTGAGTTTGTTGTCGCTGTCTTAATGGTGTTTTCCAGAAAGTATAAGCAGTTGAAAAAAGTGAAACTTTATGCCTTTCTTGCTGATAAGTCTGTGGTCCTGTGGCTCCTTTAATCTTTAGATGCCTCTGTATTTGCAGAAGTGATCTCTTTTTCTGAAGGCCAGTTCATTTGGGGATTTATTACATAATTACATAAATAGATGTAAAAAAAAACCCAACAAAACCAAACAAAAACAATTTAAGGTAGTTACACTGTGTGGTACAGAGTCCGCAAGTGGAGGGTTATTTAAGTGAGTAGAATAACCTTGAACCTTTTGTAGTGGTGTATATTCAAGTGTTTCTGTTCTGCAGCAAGTCTTCGTTGTTGAGAACACCACCCTTCATTTAAAAAAAAAAAAAAAGAGTGAAGGTTTAACATCTTCTAAGATGGTTATCCAAGTTCTCAGTCCCAGTTGTTTTGTTTCCCCCACCCCCCCGATGACCATATTGGATTTCAAAACAAGTTTGAATCCTCCGTTTGTTAGTGTGGGCCTCTTGATGGCTGCCTGGGTCACATCAGTGGTCATCTGAAGTCGTGCTGTCTGCTCTAGGTAAAGGTCTCGCAGTTGTCATGGTATTAGTTCTCCAGGCAAACTCAGGAATCCTTCTTTCAGTGTAAGAACAAGAAACATGTCTTGAAGAGAAGGAAACAAACCATACAGTTTTTAGTACTTGTATCATCTACCAAATAGCTCTATGGCTGCCAGTTCTCAAACTGCGTATTGATGGTGGCTAACATCGGATCACCGTTTGCTTTCGGTAGAATTTTTTTTTCAAGCTTCTCTGCTTAGAAGGTAAGATATTGCTGTCAGAACTGTCATGTAAAAAACAATGTTAAAAAAAGTTACATTTCATCAATGAAAAAAAGAGAGACATACAAAACAGATTAAATTGATCTGATTATTCAGCAAGTACATGAATACTGTTGGCTGTTTATTTGTTTCTGCTTTGTTCCTTTGTATTTTTTAAATAAAATTCTTAATTGAATTTTAGGTTAATGATTTCTTATTAATACACTGGGGTTTTACTGAGTTAGAGAAGCTTATTATATGAATCCTACCATTTAATTTTTTTTGTCCCTCCCTTCTTTTTTATGAGCACTGCTAAGGAACTGCTGCTGTGTTCTGTTATATGCTTTTAGTACAGTCTTCAAAATTGCAATTGTTATGTGAAAAACCTAATGGAGGTGGGAAGGCTGTGTTGCTTTAGCAGGAATATGCTGACACTGGGATCTTTACCCAAGCAGCTTGAGATTTCTTCCAGCGTTGGTCAAACCATGCAGAGCAACTGATGTCTTGGTAGTGACATGTTTGTGCCAGAGGGAAGCCAGTCAGCCTTTGTACAGCGTTGCTGTGACAGAACGCTATATGTGAATTTTCCTGAGGAATATATTTAGAAACTTGGCCACAAGTATTTTAAAGAGGACAGTTAATATTTTGTAGAGATGCTGATACTAAATTCTATTTCATATGTGTTTATTAGTGCTGAGTAAATCACTATTCAATGATCACCTGTAACTATTGCATTACACAGAATATAGATAAAGAGCCTTTCTGGTTGGAGAGTATGGCTTCAAGAGAAGTCTGTCTTTTTTAGTGCTTTGTGAAATGGTTTAATGAACTGTCCAGCTTTTGGGGGTTTGTTTTAATGTGGGAATAACTCATTTTGAATTCTTCACACATGGAAGACAGTTTGGGGTGTTGGAGCACATTCAGGTATGGTACAGGGACAGAAGAAGTTCTGTCTGCTTCACTGCAGTGTGAGTTTGTTAGTAACCCTTCTGAAGAAAGGAAGCTATAATGTGTATTCAGTTACTTAGTTTATAGCCTTTATTTTACAGTAAATATTTCCATTGTAAAAAAAACACTAGATTTTTTTTCCCACTACTGTATGTATGTTTGGGTTTTTTTTATTATTTGCATGCAAATAAGTAAATTTTGCCATAGTAACTGCTGAAACCCATTTGAAATAGAAAGCATTTCCACTTTTGATTTCAGTAAACTGGGGTGTTTTAGCCAAATTGTTTAATTGTAACTTGCAAAATTGTCACTTCCCAAAGTCTTGTCCTGGTTTTCATCTTCTACACCTGCTCAGTTGCTCTTTTGGTTTTCATGGTCAAACTGACAGCAGGCTGCTGAGCAGAAATTCGTGGTAGCACTCTTTAAGATTTTTGTCCTGTAGAATGTAGTATTACATTGAAAGATCATCATGATACAAGACATGTTTTAAATGCCAAGTGGTAGAAATATAGTGGTCTTTGTTTCAAAGTATGTGTTATTTCGTACTGTGGATCCAATAGGCTTCAAGGGAAACAGCACATGGGTACATGAATAAGGCATATTTTTTCAGTATTGTCACAAAAGTTCTTAGGACAGTTGTAACGCAAACAATGCAATAACACTTTTTTTTAAGAGAAAAGCATATAGAATTGCAGAATTGTATACACCCTTGACATTGGTGCCTTAGAAGCAGAAGCAATGTCTTTGAAAGCTGCTTCCAGTAAAACAGCAGTTGCATAAACACAGAATATCTCTTCTATCTATTGTATTAAAAAGTATTAATTGAATTAATATTCATAAGTATGTGATTCAATTTGGTAGAAGTTACGTTTCTAAATCCTGTGATCATATTCTCCTGCTGGTCTTTCCCATTCCACATTGAAATAACGTACTCTTGATTATTTTTATATCTAGATACTTCATCATCTCAGTGTGAATCAAGTGATTTGACTTCTATACCAATAACTAACCTTAAATGTGTGGATATGCCTATAGCGAAACACAGGGAAGAGGTAATTTTATTGTATGTTCTGCCATTATGGAATATAGCTGAAAATGATGTTTTGTTTTGTTTTTCAAAAGGAAACTTCTGTTCTTGTTTCAAACATTGTAAAAAACCTTTGTTTGTTTGTACAAAACCATTTTCTAAAAATTCTTGGAGGAAGAAATATTGCTGTTACACTTTGTAGGTATTTATGTAAAAAATGTAAGCGGGTGCCTGCCTCTGTTCTTTTCTGTGATCTTCTGATGGGTTGTAGGAGTCCAGTTAACTACAGATGCGTGAGAGAGAGAGAGAGAGAAAATATAGCAAAATGTTTTACAGAGATTTGATATGTGGCCTGGAAGCTATTGATACTTCAGATCTTTCTGAAATCTGTTTTGGGTTGTTTTGTAGACTTATGAGCTTTTTTGAAAAATTGTTTCAGATAGTGTCTCTGATAGAAAACAATTCAGTTGTGATTGTACAAGGAGCAACCGGCAGTGGTAAGAGTACCCAGATTCCACAGTATATTTTGGATTATTGCATTCAGCGATCTATCTACTGCAACATTGCTGTTACCCAGCCTCGGAAAATTGGTGCCAGCAGCATTGCCAGGTGGATTAGCAAGGAACGATCGTGGACACTAGGTGGATTTGTAGGATACCAGGTATAAGAAAATTTCAAATCGTATTAAAACGACTTTAAAAAGTAATGTATTTTCTTTCTTGATTACTTTTCAGCATGTCTAGCATACTGAAGGAATGTTAGAGAATCTGTTTTTAAAGTGGAATTGCAGGTTTCCAGCTGTCTCATTCATAATTAAATGTTTAAGGTTTTAAAGTTGAACAACTATAAATGCTAGGGAGACTCCAACAGAAATATTTCTTTGTCTTCATTCTGATAATTGGACACATCTGTATTATTAATCATTGAAACTGTTGCAGGAGAACTGTATTTTGTCACTTTCCCTTTAAACTCCTGAATTAACATACTTGATTTGTTAGCGTTGACATAGCTGACAGGTAAATGTAAAAACTTTTTTCAGTGTGTTTATGGTCAGAATGTTAACGTGACTGTCCTGTCATTTCTTCTTAATACGTGAAAAACCTGAACTAGTTTTTCCTCTTAAATCTACCTCCTCCTTTTGTTTTGTCAAACTCCGCTTCAGACTCAGTTCTATCCCTCCATTTATAAACTTGATGCCACTTCCATCTTTTTGACGCATACGGGTGCAGTAATCGGCTCTTTGTCAGTAGCCATGATAAACTGCTGTGTCAGTGTTTAACTGGTAGTTTGATAATAGCTATCTCTGGACTGGCTTCTCTGGGTCCTAAGGCCAGTGGGTTCATGCTGGGATTGGTGGTGGGAGGATGTTTATAGACAGTTTTCAGTTTCTGAAGTCCTTCGCTGGGAGGAACACATGTTAGTTTCTTCTTCCTCTCCATTCTTTTTCTTGTTGTTTCTTCCTTTCTTCCACTTAGGGTCATACTTATGTTTGCTAACATGCACTTACATCTTTCTTTTTCTTTGCTGGTCTGCAGCTCCAGGTTGCGTCCGAATGTACTACCTATGATGCCATTTATGTGTGTTTGATGCTTTCTCTTTGTTACCAGTTAAATCAGTTTTGTCCAATTCCAGGTGTGAAGGGTTTTTATTTTTAACTGACGATTACAGATTTGTTTATAGCGTGGGGTATTCGGTGCTAAGCTTATCCCTCATCTGTTGTCCCATGTCTGCTTTCTTCTGTTCCATATCTTCTCTCTCACTTCCCACGGTGTCTGCTGCTGTACCAGGCCTGTATATCTCTACACTACACTAAATTGCTGTCACAGCTAGACCAAGTAAAGACAGAGGCAAATTAGGAAAAGTTCAGAGAGAGGAGAGCAGGCCTGACACGCTTTAGTCCCAAGGCCTTGCAAACTCAGTACAAAGCTTATGGCCTGTTGCTGGTAATAGCAATGCCATATTACTTGGCTGCACAGATACACCAGCTTCATTTTTGCATCAAAAGGATCTTTATTGTCATCCCTACTGAATTCTATTGAATATCAAGTCTTAGAAGTTTCTTTTGATATATCTACAACAAATGCTGTAGTAGGAAAAATTTTGCCTTTTTTTCCACAGGTGGGTTGGAAGATGAAGTAAAAACACTCTTTGCAGTCAGTCATTTACTAAAGAAGTTTCAGTTGTGAGGTGAACGCTCTAGATAACTATGTGGAGAATTACAATCTGACTTTATCTCAGATCTTTACGAAGGCCATCTTAACCTCCAGTTATTGCTTTGTGGAATTACTGTGGGTGTTATATATGTTTAGACACTACTTCAGAAAAAATCAACAAAGTGTTTTATGTGACTTGGTACCTTGAATTAAATAGTCATAAAATTGCAAACTTGATTCTTTAGGGTAATGAGATTTGAAGATGTTAAACAGTGGTGTGCTTCCAAACCGTCTTCAGGACGGTGTGTGTGGATGTGCCGTGCTTGTTTTACAAGTTCTTGCTTGAACTGAGCAGAAATGGAAGTAGAAGAGCAGTTGAGTGTAGACCTGTCTGCTCTGGGCTGTTTGGAAAGTGAAAAGGTGGTCACAGCTCTGCCTACCTGCCTGGGTAGACAGCACCTGAGATAGCTAAAGTTACAGATGTATTTTAGAAATCATAAATCCATTGTTTAACATAGGATTGTAGAACTTTCCTCTCAAGAATAAGTTGGTCTTGATAGACCAACTTATATGTCTTATACCTCTTTTCTTTTCTCTTGTCCAGTGAGCAAATTATGTTTTGGTAAAATGTTCTTTTAGTGGAAAGATCCATGTGTCTACCTTTAAAAACGTTCAAAGAATTCTTCTCAGGCTATAAACCCCAGCAAGAAATTTTGATCCTTTATTTTGTAAACTCCTGGGTTGTGAGTGTTTTTATTTCCCCCAAAGAAAATCTTTGCTTCCTGAGTTAACTGATTCTGAGCTTTAAAAACACATTTGTACAGAGGCTTTTACAAGTTTACATGATATTTTATTTTGGAGTTCTTTCAGATGCGTAATTCCTGTAAGTACATTAACTATCTGTTCACATCTGTGGTTTTCTATATTGTGTTAGGTAAGTTTAGAGAACGTTTCCACAAAGGAGACAAGGTTGCTGTACATGACAACTGGAGTTCTTCTTCAGAAAGTAGTTTGTGCCAAAAGCCTGACTGAATTCACACACATTTTCATTGATGAAGTAAGTGGTGGAAATAAATTTAAGTTTCATGTTAAGAATATCTTCTTTTTTGTCTCTCTTACCATGCTAGAGAAAGGAAAATGTCGACATCTACTTGTAAAGATGCTTTGTGTAAGTTGTCCCAGCTAACACTTCTTTAAATGGGCTTGTCTCGGTGTTCCTTTGAGCAATGAAGTTTAGAACTTAGGATGTGTGTGTGTGCACATTTGGGTGTGCTTAGCTTTTGATACAAAAGCCTTGAAATGTTTTCTGAAATCCACTGCCTGGTTTCCAGGAACGTTTCTGGCTAGGCCTGTGAGGAGGAGTCAGCTAGTTATTACTCTTTTGGCTATTACTGCTATTAAGAAAGAGTCTTTACTCTTCACAGATGTCCTGAAAAATAAAACTGCCCACTGAAAATTCTGTCTTCCGACCAGACCTACAGTCCGCTTGTGTGGAATCATCATTATTACTGTCACTTCACTCAAAAGTGAAGAAAATATGCTTTTAGGATTTATTGAAATTTGCATATTTTATGTGGTTTTATGCTTATTTTCCAAGGTAAACTAGTATTTGACTGTTAAGTATCATCAGATGTGAAATTGTGCTTTCACAAACTATGAATGTAAATCAGGTGTAAGGTGTAGGACTAAATCTTGGGATGTAGTGGCACAGAAGAGGACTTTATGCTAGTTTTCATTTTTATTCCGTTACATTATTGTAGCTGAGAATGACTTAGATTCTTAGGTATTTGAGGAGCAGCGAAACAGTACTTGGTATACACCATTAGACCATTACAGTAATAATGAAGGCTGTCATGACTGCACTTGGGATGGCACATTGAAAAACTGGAAAAAATTAAGCAAATAGTTAAACTTTTGTATGAAGAAACTTAAGGACTTCAAACAGGAAAAATAACAAAAAACCTGCAAATGCTAAAGAATTGTACCAGTTGTCTTCGTGGAAAAGATTTGAGACCACCGTAATGTATTATCAGGGTCTTGCAAACCTTAATACTTTCAAGCCTACGATAAGGAAATGCAGATTAGGTGTAAGCTGCAAGAGTTTAGCAACAGAAGCTGCTTACGTAGAGGAGTGTTAGATTGTTCCTTTATTAGATACAAGTATGAGTAGTTTTGCGGGCCTTTATGCAGAAGAGATTTATGTAGAGGCTTGGAAAACCTTGTTTGCTGTAATTTGAACTGATTGTATCAGCTTGTACCACTTCTTTCAGCAGCCTCTAGCTTTCAAGACTGTGTGTGGTTGGTTGCTTCTCCAGCCAAAATTCCAGTGCCTCTGGTTCCCCATATGCCACTTTTTTCCCCCACGTTTATCTCTCAGATTGTGGTCTTGACCCAATAGTAACAATTTTTTGTTGGTGTCCCTGCTCACTGCAGGGGGGTTGGACTTGGTGACCTTTAAAGGTCCCTTCCAACCCAAACGATTCTGTTCCGTGATTTTAGAAACCTGATACTTTCCACTCCATTCTTACTTGTAGATCTCGGCCCTGTTAGAGTACTGCAGGTGTTTAGGAACATAACTGAGCAAACCTAAGTCTGGAAATCGTGACTTTTCACAGCAAGATCTTGCTGTTAGCCTGAAAACTGCCCCAGCTAAATCTTTTTTGTGATGGGGCAGTATTGAATATAAATACAGCTTTATATTATGTTAGAATATGCAAATTAACTTGCAGGGGATGAAATGCTGACCTTTGAAGGTTAAGATCTAGAAAAAGATGCTACACTTGAAATATATTTAAACTGTAATAATTCGTGAAAGGGATATGATCATCATCAATAATGTTGAGAAGTATTTACTGAACTGCAAGGAGCAACCAGAACAGTCAGGTGCTAGGATATATAAAGATTTGGGTGGAAAATAATGTTTTAGGACGTAGCTGTGTATTTTAGTCATAGCTGCAAGCCATTGAGAATACGAGGAGTTGATTGAATTTGCTTACCTGTTAGACAAACCGGCTTAGGCACTACGTGGATCATTTGTGGTCTTACCAGTACAGTTGACTTACTCATCTTTACTATCACTTCAGATGTTATTGTCAACTCTAGTAGAACTAGTGGGTAGAGCTCACAATCTGTTTTAGTCACAGATCGGTAGTGGTTGGAAGAGACCTCTGGAGATGATCTAGTCCAACCCCCCCCACTAGAGCAGAATCACCCAGAGCAGGTTGTGCAGGATCGTGTCTAGGAGGGTTTTGAATCTCTCCAGAGAAGATGACTCCAAAACCTCTCTAGGCAACCTGTCCCAGTGCTCTGTCACTCTCAAGAGTGAAGAATTTTTTTCCTCATGTTCAGATGGAACTTCCTGTGTTCCAGTTTGTGCCTGTTGCCCCTTATCCTGTCACTGGGCACCACTGAGAAGAGTGTGGTCCCTTCCTCTTGTCACCCACCCTTTAGATATTTGTAAGTATTGATGAAATCCTCTCTGTCTACTCTTCCCCAGGATAAACGGCCCCAGCTCTCTCAGCCTTTCCTCATAAAAGAGGTGCTCCAGCCCCCTCATCATCTTAGTCATTTTACAGATTTCATTACTTAATCGTGGCATATGATTTTCATGAAGAGCACTGTAATAATTTGAAAAGCTGTGTTGGGATTTTAAAATGTAATATGCATAGTCTTAAAAGGTGTTTTCTTCTGTGAAAATGTGTTCGTGTTCCAAGTTATGAAAATAAAACATGGAATTGAGTAGCAAGGGAAGAGATTGTCAAGAAGAGGAGCATGAATTAATGAAAACTTTATTGTGGATAATGTTTTCCAGGTGCATGAGCGTACAGAAGAAATGGATTTGTTGCTTTTGGTGATCCGTAAACTGTTGTGTACAAATTCACAATCTGTGAAGGTAAGTTCAGAGTATGTTCTGCTACTTTTTCTTGCAAAAATAAATTTTCACATTTTTGATCTACAAAGGGCATGTTTTAAAGAACTTACCTTAGAATATGTCATTATTTTTTACGAAAATATTTAGTTTGCCATTCTTCATAAGCAGGCACGCTAAAGGGCATTCTTTTCCTGGCTGCTATAACGTGTTCTGAGAGACTTTTTTTTCCCTCATGTTAGAATGCATTAGTTTCTAAAGTCTGCTTAAGGCTAAAAAAATGCAAGATGAATATTTGACTAGAATTATGTATTGGGTATTGAGGACAGTGCTTATCCTTGGTTAAATACGGTAGCATTAACTCTTGGAAAGACTGGGCTTTTTTAAAAATGGGATAGCACATTTGGAAAAATAGCAAAAACCAGAAATGCTGTATTGTAATTTCTAGGCAGAACTGGTAGTAAAACGTGGCTGAGATTTTTCTGTGCTTGTTAGGTAATTGTGCTTTGTATTAAAGCAGAGTTTGCGAAGATTTAGCGTGACATATTTAGTCTTTGTGCTCTCAAAGTAATGGACTTTGAAATTCATAATGAATGGCAAGAATTTAAATTCAGGTGGTAGACTTGGGCTAACTAGGTATATTTCTGTGCAGCTGTTTGGGACTGCAGAAAGTTTGTGAGACTATACATATCTCTTCAGTGCTTTAGTTAACTGTTAATGCAAACTGTTCTGTTCAAAACAGATGTAACCTGAATATTCGTTGGCTGTTTTTGTTGCTACGGGAAGGAAATCTGTTTTTTTCTGTACAATCCACCACATTGATTCAAACCTAGATAACTTGGTCTTTAGATCTTGTAAGCATACTCTCACTCGGTGAAAGCGCCCTTCCTGTTGGCACAGGGCATGTCTGTGCACTTCACATCTTTTACTTTTTATCCTTTTTCTTGCCAATAAGAATTGAATTCAGACACAGTGGTGTGAAGCTATTCAGCCTTACTTAGCACTTGGCTCTGCCTGCCAAGAATACCAAATAATTTGATGATACGCAGTTTGTGAAAGTTTGCCCTTGATGCTGATTGTCTGGCTGTTTTGAATGGCCGGAATCCCTACAAGTCCCATCGTTTTTTCTGTTAGAAAGCATTTTTTCTTCTGTTTGTTCCTAAAAGAGAGGTGGATTTCCCCCCCCCTCTATAATTCTATTTAAATCTCTCAAAATTGTTACTGGAAAACCTTTATCTCCTTTATATCCCTCTATGCAGTTGTTTCTTCAGATGACAGTTTGATATTGTATAAATCTGAGGGTCTTTTATTTGTGGGAGTGTGTGTGTGTCTTTGAATTTGCTATGATGGTAGAGGGGGGGAACTCTTGATCTCAATTGCTGGGTTTTAGCAGAACAAAAGAGGTAATTCAGTTTGAGTTCCTACACTAAGCCCAGTGTCTCCTACTTCATCCCTTTTCAGTCCCTTCTGAAAAATTGTAAAGGAGGGGAGTGTTGATCATGTGGCAAATTCACTTAGAAAAAANATTAATGAAACAAAAGAGTGCAAGAGCCCTGTTTAAGGGGGAAAAAAATAATCTATAATTCAGGGTGATACAAAATACATGAGGTGTTTGTCTCCTAATCCGGCCATTGCAGAGCACGGAAGTAACAGTTAATTCAACATTGCATCAACTAACGGGATGGCTGGAGTCATTCTGACATAGGGAGGAGAAGATCTACCTGTTGCAGTTCACCTACCAATTATGCTGAGTTTTCTAGCAGATGGCTGGTGCAGATTATTGCTTTTAGATCTCAGAGCAGATCTAAGGTTGGCCGTGCTGAGATGGGGTTGTTGCAAGAAAACTTGTGACTGTAAGAATGGCTCGATTGGGTCAGATCATCCAGTGCCATTTCCAGTAGTGATTAGGAATAGCTGCTTAGAGAAGGGAAATAAGAACAGAGTAAAGATATTTCATGGTTCCAGGTTCTAGCAAGTTGTCATTAAGGGACAAGTGAAGTGAGAGGTTGTTCTCATTATGTGTCTCTTTGCTGTCATAGGGTGGAGCTCTGGAGAAATCCACGCTGCACCGAGTATGTTTGAGTGCCTGATCTTGAAGAACTGTCTGTTTCAATTACCCTCTATTCCAATGTATTTCTCTGCCCTGTTAGTGATATGTGCTGCTTGTACTTATCAAACTCTTAGTTTAGTAATGGAATCCTTCAGGCGCTCTGTTAGGAACCTATGGTTTTCGTTCTAGTTAAGGACTCCATGCAGATTACAGAGTGAAAATTACAGAGATTGTCTAGAAGAAGAGGTAATTTAATATTCCTTGTCTGTAACTGCAGGTAGGGTAATTTAGATTGGATTTTGTTTCAATAACCTTCAGGCAAGGTTACATTTAGCCTATTTTCCTTGCATAAGTGATCTACAATTTATTGAGCCGTGAGGCAGTTCATGCTTAGTGTGACAGGTTCCATACAGTGTTTGCAGAATTACATACTTTCAGATTTCTCTGCCTTTCAGGATCACTTTAAATGACTTCATCATGTCGTCTGCCTCCTGCACATACTCCTTGTGCCTTCCCATGTGCTTTGGAGCTGGGCACAGTGGTACAATGTCCCCTTCATTAGCTTGCCTACCTGTCACTTCATAAGAGGGATGCTCCTGTATTTAATTCCCTTTTTGAGGGGGGTTGCGTGTGTTGTTGATGTCTTTATTTCATTCTATTTTTTAATTAATGCAAGATGTCAGGAAAGCAAGAGGACTGACCATGTCCCAGTTTACAGGTACGGCTCAGAGAGGCTCAGGAGCCCTGAAGATAAAGCAGCTGGACACTGCACAGTTCGTGATAAATCCTTGGCTCTTCATCCTTTTTCAGGTTGAAGCTTTCTAGTTCATTCCAGCTGGGTGTGCTGAGCAGTGGGAGCACTTTTCAAATAAAGGGGTTAGAGGGTAAAGAGCCAAAGCTGCTAATTTACTTCATTCTTTTCCCTTTCTCTATTCTGCGCATGCCACGCTGTCTAACCAGGGAGAAAACAACAAAGCTGTCAATTCTGAATTTCATAATAATTGAAAGAAAAGGTTTCACCAGAGAGCAAATGTGACTTCTGCTCTGGTGTTTAGGTGAATACAGATGAAGAATCTTGGCAGAGTCAGGAAACAGAGCGAGGAGCTTTGTGTGATCCTTGAGAGTTTTAAGTTGCATAAATGAATTGAAACTGAGAGAAAACTTACTTGGCGTATTTCAGAATCATTATAGTAACATTTTTGGGTAACTTGGATTTTAATTATGGTTATTACCCTTATAGGAGAAAGCACATCTTCTGATGAAGTTAAAGGCACTGATATCTATCTTCAGTAAAACAGGAATTGAAAATACTTAGCATACTTTTTTTTTTCTTTTGAGGACCATGTCAATGTCAGAAGCTTAAGGAAGAGTACTGTAAGCTTTCAGACTGACCTTTTACCACAGGAAAATCTCACACTGTCTGCCTGTCAGGCATCTGGCCTGATCCGTTCTCATAGAGGTGCTTACCTTTCTCCACGTGCTACCTAAGGAATCCTTAGCATTTAACTTTCTCTTAAACGTGCCTAAGTTGCATACCTGTAGTGCCAAACTCAGATCATTTTAGCATAAAGAGTAAGTGGAGATTCTGATGTTAAATTAAAATTAATGTTTTACATTTGTGTGCCATTTTTTTAACAGATAATACTGATGTCTGCTTCTATCAACTGTAAAGAATTTGCTGATTACTTTGCACTTCCAGTTTCTAACGGTCTGAATCCAGCCTGTGTATTTAAGGTGGAAGGCAGACGTCATGTGATTGAA
Source organism: Psophia crepitans (assembly GCA_013399095.1). Taxonomy (NCBI): domain Eukaryota; kingdom Metazoa; phylum Chordata; class Aves; order Gruiformes; family Psophiidae; genus Psophia; species Psophia crepitans. Next base: position 53,241 of record VWZZ01003752.1, on the reverse strand, counting down.
GAATATTATCTTGATGATTTGAAGCACACAGTTCATCTCACGGTATTGTAAATACAACTGTTTCTTTAGACACAGTAAGCTTTCAATTGACTATTTCAATTTCTTTCTATGTAATGAAATTGCAAATAACCAATTTTACATTGCAGTTCTAGATAAGAATTAATATATGATGATAAAACAGGAGTTTCCTTACCAGCAGCCTAGTTTTTCTTTCATGTAACAGAAACGGAATGAAAAGGGCCCGTAATGTTAAGTAGTATGTGGCATTTTGTTCAGTAGTTTGCCTCCAAGACTAAAAATGTAAAAGTCTGCACAGAAGGAACGTGTGAGAACATACAGATCTCTTTGAATACAGCTGACAAACTCAGGGAATATTTCCTTGGTTGATTCATGTTCCTATTATATATCACAGACAGAAAGAGCTAGGAAATTAAGAGAGTCATCAGAAAAGAAGCATTTATAATTAGAAGTTTGATGTTATCGAGTCGGCTTCTCTACCAACTGAGGCTCACGTGCTTTCTATTTTTTCCCCTCTTGTTTGTTTTTAGTTTTGATTGTTTTAGTTGTGTTTTTTTAATAGTCCCAGAGTTGCATGATTCTGCAGTAATTTTGAACATATTTCTGTTGTAGCCATGTAGGCCACCTTGGCAAATACGTAATTTTGATTAATGAATATCTATTATTTCAACATATTTTCACCAAATCCCCTATATGGCTGCACTGGAGAATTGCTGCTGTAATGCCTGAGGAGGGTAGTAATGGCTGAAGATTCATTTGCTGTGTCTGTCTTTAGCTTACAGACTCCTCAGTATATTATTTGTAAAACTCTTGACATGCTATTGTATAGCATGTAGCTGCATAGGCAACAGATAATGAAGGAATAAATGTGAATTTGAATTAATCTGGTATCTATGGTTTTATAATAGGAATTTGTTTTACAGTTGAAAAATAGCTGTGTAGGAATTTGCTTGAGTGTCTACACTCTTTCAGTGTTACGGTCCGAGGCAAAATGAACAGGTTAAAGCAAAGTAGAACAAATGCACTCAGGCTTTAATAGTGACAGCCATTCTAAACCCAACTGGGGCAAGGGAGTAATTATTGGTCGTTTCTGATAATTCAGAACAGTGTTAATAAAATGAAGAAAACAAGGTATGTATTTTAAAAGTAGTGATATGTGAACATACTTTTATTCTTTAGGTTTCATCCCTCAATTCTGCAGAAACTCAATCAGAGAAACAAAACAAATGTGTAGTTTCTGGGAAACTCAGAAGAAAATAACTCCTCATGCTGTGCACTGCACAGGCATTGGTCATGCCTGAACACAGGCAAGCTAAAATAAGACTGTTGAAGGTTTAATGCAGCCAAAAAAAACCCCTAAATGCATACAGCAGATGATCCCTCAGTTTTTATACATTAGTATGGCAGCTCAGGTAGATAATATGAAAGAGATTATGTAATACATTATTTTTGTAAAATATTTTTGATGATAATGATAACAAAAAGATAACCAAGAAATTCAGTAAGAAGTCTACTTCAGTCAAATTGTATTTGTCATAGCTGGACTTTGAGCTGAATGTCAGCTGCCACACCTTTCACCTCAGAGATCAGGAACAAAGGGAACTGCTTTCAGTGCTTACGCCTTTTTTTTAAATTATTTTCTCTGTGTATATGATCACCTACCTCTGATTTATTTATTTTTTTTTTTTTTTTTTAGTTTTTATCTGTTTGTTTATTTTGTGTTGGCCTGGCTGTAGCCATTCTATTATTTAGTAGGAGAAGAGGAATGTGATTGTCCAAAAAGTTGTTTGTACCTTAGGGCAGCAACAGAAGCACATAAGTGCTCTTGATTTTCTTATGTTGGAGTTGGTTTTTTTTTAAATATGTATGAAAAAAGAAGAAATTGAATTAGGAAGCACTGATGTTTGGTCTCACGTCTTGATTCTTATCGTGCTATACATGGAGATTTTTCTCTGAATAGTAGTTTTATTTAAGAAATACTTAAAAACATGGAAGATCGAAGATGATGTATGTAACATCCTAATAAAAATGAAAGCAGAGCCTGGGTGTTAAGGCAGTTAACGAGTTAACACTGCCATATGGAAGCAGGGGCGCATTTTTCGTCATGCTGAAATCAAAATCAGTTAGATAGCTGCCTGAGGTACAGGCTTCAGGCTTTAGTTCTTAGTATTTTATTTTTGCCTAGAAAAGCCTGTAAAATTCACATAATAGAAAACAGAAGTTAAAAGAAAAGAACACTTTTTGTGTTTTAGATAAACAGATTTTTTTCAAGTTTCCTTTTGCTTTTAAAACTAATAACTATAAAATCAGGTGACATAAATCTTAATCCTTAAAGGATCTTGTTTGAAATCAGTTTAGTCCTTTGTAACTGTCTGGTTTGCTGTGAGGTATGAACCTTTGTCCCTTCTCAAAAAATCTTAAAAATAATTGAATGTTACTGTATAAGCATAGTATACTCTTATGAATCCTCCACACCTCTTGGCTTGACTATGACAGTCATTTCTGTAGGTGAGAATGTTTTAAAAATATGCTTGAAAGTAAAAAAGTTTATGTGAGCTGTTCTGACTTGGATCATTCAGGAATTCACTGATATCAGTTATGATTTAGGAGATAAATAGAAGTGCCAGTCATTTTTTCTCTTCTGTATGCCTGTTTGCAGTAAACCCTTTGCTGTGGCTGGACAGACAGCTAGCTGAATCGAAGATAAAGCTTTCCACTTGAATTACTTCATTTGTAGGAAAGAATAGAAAATAAGAGGGGAGGAAGGGAGTAGCACTGGCTTACCCTTGCCCAGATATTGGGTCATTTATAGGTGCTACTGTTTAATTTTTTAGTATAGTTTTGTAAAAATTATTTTTCTTTTGGCATAATGGCCTTTGTAAGCACATTGTTCTGGATATTTAACTGGATCATTAGTTAATTCTGTGAGCAGATTTTAAAAATGTAAGTAATTGGGGGGTCTAGATGTTAGTCTTTGGCAGTAGATCTGTGAAATCCCATGTCTCTACTTCTTACCTAAGGCAAAAAAGAGAGTCCTATTTTTGACTTGCAAATATAAAATCTCCTTCATATCCCTAGAACTGAAGTCAGAGTCCAGATGAAAAGGTAGTGAACTACTGTCAAAAGCTATTCAGACTGTGTCATATTATTTCCATCAGCTCTGACTGGGCTTTTGGACTTACTATTTGTCACATCTTTACCATTTATTAGGAGTGATGTGGCAACCTTGTCACATTAAAGAATACCAATGTGCCAATTGATAACAAAATTGAAAAGACAAATTTGACAGTTATTTAAGCAGGGATGATCTAAACCCAAAAATCTTATGTTCAAGCAGCCCAGAAAAGATAAATTCCTTAGTTTATTACATATGTAGGGAAAAAAAAATGTACTGCTTGCCAAAACTACAGTAGCGATGTCTGTGGTTTCTCATGGAATAATCAAACTTAATTGGAAAAGTGTTACTATAGTGGGTGTAAAATGCAGTTAAGAACCTCTGGGACTGAGAGTTGTGTACCTGAAAAGTCTCCCTGGCTGGTTGATTCAAGGGGGTCAGAGAAGTGGAAAGAGTATTGTCAAGTTCTTACAGATGGCTTTTTTTGATCCTCTGATCCACTGTCTACCAGAACAAAGTCAGATAATTTTCTCAGGGTTTTCAGAAGAGAGTCTGCAGACACCAAGGCAACCTAGGATCGGCATGATGTGGTGTTACAAGTTGGCTGTTCTGGTAAGGGTTGGAAAGCCAAGGACTGAGGTTGCAGTAGCAAAAGCTGTTTTAAATCACTATTGACCAGTTAATGTTAGCAGTAGTGCTTTTGTGCTCCCATTGTGAGCTGCTTCAGAAAGGGAGACTGGTAGAAAAATAATTATGTTTTAATAGTTAGTTCAGATAGTTCAGTTTTCTGTGGTTTGTAGCTCTCTGAAGCATCTTTACTAGGTCAAATGTGTACAGTTGCAGGCAAAGGATTTCAAATCAGGTTAAAACAGTCTTGGCACTGAATCGTGAACTTGCTGTGGCTATGCAGTCCCAATGCTGGAGCTGGGAAAGGGGCAAGTGAATGGACACTTCTGGTTCCTACTGCCTTTTCTCCCAGGAACGCCTTGGGAGACTGTGACAGGTTAGAGTCAGCACTGAAAGGTTTTTTTAGCTTAAAATAACTCTTTTCCTTCCCACATTCTCATGTAGTCTTGGATAGATTTATAGATAGCAGTAATACCTCTTTCTGACTTTCATTTTGCTTTGTTAGATAAGGCAAGTTTTTGCTATTCTACTTTTACAAGATGGTCTTTTCATTTTTCTGGTCATTGAATTAGCCATAATTTGCATCTGTTCAAGTTTTGGCTTAAAACCTGGTAGGAATAGCAAATGTGTTGTCAGTCCCTGTTGGCTTCCCCAGCATCACAAGCTGAGCACTTGTTAGCTTCAAGAGTTCTTTTACTTCAAGGGCTGACAGCTATGCTGGCTGAAAACTTGGACAAGACTTGGCTCGCTTCAAACAAGGGACTGTTTTGTACAATATCACTAACCCATCGCACCCTTAGAATAACCTTTCCTGACACATCGTAAGCTCCTGTTTGCCTTTCACTCAGCAACGTTACCTTGGAAGATAGTACTTTTCTTTTGACCAAATTAGCTTGTCCAGGTGGTTCTTTATTTTTCAACCAATATGCCATCTGCTTGTATGCAAAATTTTTGGACTCAGATGCATAGATTTACATTGTATTATTGGATTTTGTCTCACTTCAGGCAATTGGAGGTCACGTTAGATGAATTATAGTCCTATCAGTAAGCACATGATGCATTCCAACTGTATCAGTGTATCTTCCAGTTGCTTTTTTTCGTTTGTTAAAAACTTATGCAGAATCTTCTTTTGCTTATGTAACAGAACTGGAATAAATGTGTAATCCTAATTTTGTGCTTGATTAAAATCAAAGCCATGTGAAATGGGGACAACTGATAAATATCTTCTGTTTATTTTAAAGGGAAACCTGAATATCTTAGTTTTGTGTGTAGAGACCTTTAAGTGTATTATTCTTGGCCATTCAGCTTCTATCCTGAATTTCTTTTCAGGAGAGAGTTTTTCCTTGCACTTTATGTCCTTGTTAAATGTCCCTGGCTATAGCTGCATTTTATCTTAGGTGGTATTTATTTGCATGCATTTACCAGTTACCACTGACTACTGCATTTTTATTGTTATCATGCAGTCCAGTTCTTATGGAGTGTTATGCTTAAAGCACAGATGTTCTGTTTTCACTGTCACTTCAATTATAGTACCGTTCCTTAAAAGTAAAAATGAGAAGTTCAAGCCTAAATAAAGATGTATTTAAAAACAAAAATACTATTGTAGTGTATACCAAGCAGCAGGTGAAGGTGACTGATAGGCTAGGAGAAATATTTGGTCAAGCATAAATGTAAAAATGGAGGTTTGTTACCTAGTGAAAAAATCTGTGATGACTTAAAGCATACACAGGCACCCTGCAGAAAAAAGATGTAGAGTCTGATCTCTTCAACCTGTTGTTTTTCTTGGGAAGATCCTGGGTGATCTTAGATTTCAGCATAAAAATAAATACTTCACTTGCACGTGGAGGGAGGGAGGAGGAAAGAACTTCAAAGATGTAGTATGAGGGAGAGAATTGCAACTTGACTATAGGATTTCTAATAATCTGAAGTATGTAGAGAAGTATGTAGTATGTTGTGATACAATTCTAGAAAATTTAGAGATAGCAGTTACTCCAATAAAGACTTTCCACTAGAATGAGGAGAAACCTGCAAATGAAAGGTGAGCAGTCATCAAAAGTAGTTTTCCCTACGAGGAGAAAAAAAGTGTAATACTATAGACCATTCCCAGAGTATTTTTAGTTCATTTAGCATTTTCTTTTTAAAACTGAAACATGATTAAGTTATTGTCTTTGCTCTGAAGACTTGATGGTTTGTGTTCTTAAATATTAAAGCCTCGAGCTTGTGACAGAATACTCTAAAACAGTGTTTTTTAATTCATCTGAAGTACTTACCTTAAGTAGGTAAATATCAGAAGTATTTCTTTAACATTGGACTGGTAGGATGCTTGAAGGAAAATGTCTAAAAGAAGGTAATGACTGCTCCAGATTAAGTTACTTCTTTGTACAGTTTCTGGGCAGGATCAGTTTAATTGAAAAGCACTTGTCAAATTGACACACATACGTGATCCACAGTCTTTTAGCCTGTTATATTCTGTTAACCTCAATACTTTCTTTTCTACACAGCTTCCTCCTCAAAGAATTCAGGAACCAGTGATAACAAGGGCAATGTATGAAGTAGCAGTGTCTTTGATTCAGTCATTTGATGAGTTGGAGATGAAGAGCAATGGGTAAGATACAGTTCAAGATCTGGAATCAGCGGTTCTTTGGGGAAATAAAACACTAATTAAGGAAAGCAGCAGCCAATGTATTATAGGTAGTAGCGGTAACCATTTTTTATGCATCTCTGCGTTTATTTTATATATTCATTTGATTTCTACTCAGGCGAGTCATACTAAAACTGCTTGTAGGTCTTACTGAATGCCCTGCGTTCTTGAGATACACTTCATGCCCTGGATTGTAAGTGTCTCTTCAAGCCAGCCATGTCATATGGAAACGAAATTATTTGCTGCAGACCAGAGCTGAACATTATTTAGATGAAGAATAAAACCAGAAATACTGTTTTGTATTGTAAGCTAAAATGTACAGTAAGCCATGAAAAAGAATACAAACAAGGCATTAATTTTCACTGGCTGTTTCACTAATGCCTTACTGTCTTTTGAAATAAGTAAATATTAATTTGTGTTACTCTGTGTTTTCTAAATTGATGTTTAGTATCTGAAAATGTAGTGAGGTTGCTTCTACAACTTTGGTCTAACACTGAGTGTGTATTTACTTTAGGAATGGTTTTTGTTCTCATAGTCTAATAATTTATATATGTATGCTGAAGAAATAATTTTGGTTTGTAAGCTTGTTTTTTTTTTTTTCAATCTTAGTATTGTGTAGACTGAAATGTTAAGAAAGCATTACTTAAGCTCACCTGGGCAGGTGTCAGGTGAAACGCTGAGCTACAAGTGTTGATGGAGGTACATAAATATAATAAATTTGACACTTTTTTATAATATATATATAGTGACTTCTGAGCTTTTTTCTTGATTATTGCTTTTGATCTTTTCAGTTCAGCTTTTTAACTGTAGTCGCCAATTTAAACTACATTTTACTAATAAGCTATCTATTGTAGGCAAACATGAAGGCATTAGCGTTTCAGCTTTCAAATACCAAAAAATTATACTTTCTGTTCATTATATAGTTCAAGAATTGAGACTTTCAAGATGCATGAAAAAATTTTGTATTGGGAATGATTACTACCAAAAATACGAGTTCTGTGTTATGTTAAGGTGACTTGCAGCTTCTTGAGTCGTAACAGGTGAACTGAGAGGGAGACATCTTCAATTAACGTCATAACCTGTAATTCTTGGTAATGGTTAGTTTTCTTACATGCTAGGCTTTTGTTAAAGGTGTCTAGTGATATTTTTAGAATACAAGAGTATTGCATGAAAAATTAATGAATAAGTTTGCATAGAATTCTGCAATGGTATACCACCTTTTCATTTTAAAATAGCTGGTAACCTAAGTTTGATCAATTTCATTGGTAAATAAGGCTGTTTCTGCTATGACATGATTTTGAAGGCAAAACTAAACCTAATGATCTAGTTCTATTTTTTGTATACCATGTTTTTTAGACAGCATAGTTGCAAGTAGTGTTTGAATTCCAGTTCTTCAGGAAGTTTAAATACTGCGTGTTACAAAAAGTGTGCAATTTTGCTTGTTCTTTCAAAATAAAATATGTTGGAGTAATAAAGTAGACTGAGGCTGTAAAACTAATGAGACTGCATATTCTTGTTAGGGAGAAAAACTTGAGTGTTACATCGGAACGTGGAAGTGTGCTAGTGTTTCTACCAGGTGAGTATGGTCTTACTAATTTTCTTTATTTGTCATCTAACAAACTTCCTTGTGGTGCTTCTTCCAAGGACTTACTAAACACATATTTAACTGGGATTTGTTGGGCTATTTGGGTATTTTTCTTGCAAACTTATTTAAATACAGCAATAATCAGAAGAGCAAAGAGTCAAAAATTAAGACTTAGTTACAGTAATAAAATTAATTCTGCAGTTAATCTACAGAAATTCAATTGCTCAATTTTTTAGATTAGTTATTCGATATTGTATGAAGCTTCTAGGATTCTTTGAGATGTTTTCTTATTTGCATGTATAATGCTCTTCCCTGGGTTTTGTTTAGATTCTTGTAGTAAAAGTTAAAATTCACTTTTTCTTGGCCATGTACATTGCTTGGTGTAATAGGAACACTCAAAAGCATTCAGGGCAGCATAGTATATAATGATCAGAGAAGCAGTTATAGATAGTTTTAGTTGTCTTTAAACAATAAAACTGACTTATCTTACACTGCCTCTAGAAACTAGCTAAGGAGTACAAGTAAGAATGACTCCCAAAACAACAGCATACAATTATTTTTGTGTAACTAGGCTGCAGGCTAGATTTCCCAAGCATCGCAAGCCTGTTATTCAGTATATGACCTTGGCCTGTTTTATAACTGGATACTCAAGACTGATCTCGAATGCAGGATTAGCAAATACCGCTTGAAATTTTCTTCACAAATAATCTTTATACACAACTGGCGAAAAGGAGGAGAGCCCTCAGTTTACAAGAGGGCAGCTGAGACAGAGATTTGGGTTAAAAATAAGCTCCACATTTAGGACACTGATTTCAGATGCTTAGATTTTTTTGAGTGCTTACAATTACATAGCATTTTGTACGTTCAAAATAACACTGCCATTGACATTTCAAGCTGAGCAACTATCAGGAGCCAGAAGGAGTAGTGCTGTGCTGAGGAGTACAGTTAAGTGATTTTTGCCCACTGTCTTAGTGGAACTTGGTTTTGGGGCAGAATCCGCTTCCATAGAGCAGCTGCAGCTGTCTCCAGTAGCATGCCATGTTTTCCTTTCCTGTGGTAATTGCCTGTGTTATTCAGTGCTTAATCATTGTTTTGTGCGTGTGTGTTACTGAGACTGATTCTTTATAGATAAAAATCTGCTCTTCAAGGTTTTACTCAATAGGACCTCTGAGAAACTGCCCTCGGGGACAAGGGAGCAGAACTGAGCTCACAGATCTTTCAAGATTCTGTGAATTCTTTCTGTGATTCTGTGAAGATGCATTCTACAGAGTGCAAGAGCACTTGATCCCCAGATGTAATCAGGCCAGGAAGGCAAGAGATGGGCATGGCGGAGTTGAGACCTGCTGGTCAAACTAAAGGGCAAGAAGAAAAAGCACAGGCAGTGGAAGCAGGAACAGGTATCCTGGAAAGAGTATAGGGATGCTGCCTGGTTGTGTAGGGATGTGGTCAGGAAGGCCAAGGCATGGCTGGAGCTGAATTTGGCAATGAATGCAAAGAATAGTAAGAAGGACTTCTTTAGGTATGTCTGCCAGAAAAGGAAGGTCAAAGAAAGCATACCCTCTAATGAACAAGACCAGTAACAAAGGACAAGGAGAAGGCTGAGGTACTCAACAACTTTTTTTGCCTCAGTCTTCACTGGCAACCTCTCTTCCCACACCTCTGAAGTGGATAGATTGCAAGACAAGGACTGGAAAAGCAAAATCCCTCAGTAAGAGAAGATCAAGTTCGTGACCACCTGAGGAACCTGAATGTACCTAAGTCTGAGACCTGACAATATACATCCCAGAGTCTTGAGGGAATTAGCTGATGTAGTTGTCAAGCCACTCTCAATAATATTTGAAAAATTACAGCAGGCAGGTGAAGTCCCTGGTGACTGGAAAAAGGGAAACATCGCACCCATTTTTAAAAAGGCTAGAAAGGAGGACCCTGGGAACCTGTCAGCCTCACCTCTGTGCCTAGGAAGATTATGGAACAGATCCTTCTAGAAGCTATGCTAAGGCACATGGAGGACAGGGGAGGTGATTTGAGACAGCCAGCATGGCTTCACCAAGGGTGAGTCCTGCCTGCCCAAACTGGTGACCTTGTATGATGGAGTGACTACATCAATGGACAAGGGAAGAGCTATGGATATCATCTATCTGGACTTCTGTAAGGCCTTTGACTTCTAAAACTGGGCCACAGATACTGCCCCCTGTGTCTCGTCAGTAATTACTAGACTGATTAATAATTACTATTAATATTGGTTATGCAGAGTCTGATTCTACCAATCATGGATCAGGCTTATTTTAATTGTTTTTTAAACATAAATTGGATTCAAGCCTTGATGTCTTGCTCACATACATCAGCGGGCAGTATGGCAAGTAGGAGGCATTAGACAGGAAGATAACTGGCCAGTCCTTAGCGGGATTGAGGAGGTCTGGCAGGTGTGTCCAAACAGACCATATCATGGTGTTCTTGTGCTTTCTCTGTATCTTCAATGACATGCTCTAGTTTGTGTTAACAATGTTTTTTTTTCTGTATTATAATAATCTGAAAAAGTGGTACTGTTTTTGTATTTCCCAGTTTGCATGTTTTTCTCTACAGTGCTGAAAGTGTTTTGCCTAGAGCTTTGTTAATTATTCTGTTAATGTGCCAGTCATTATTTTGTTATTTGGCCAGTTATTTGCATTCTCAAATACTCTTGGTTATTTGAGCCATGATGTAAATTAGGCTCCCTGGCTGTCTTTTTCAGGTTCTAATGACATCGCCTTCCCCTGTAGTAGCCTTACACAAAGCACATCTCTGAAACTTTTACATTTCTCTCTGATTGCCCCACTACCACCATTTTTTACCTCCTCCAACTCACCTGTTCTCCCCCCAACCCTGACTTCTTATATCTCCCTTACCTATAGCCACTTCCCCTTATTTTCCAGTTTCAGCCTTTCTGATTCCAGTAGGTGACTAATCTCCATGTTCCCCTGCAATTTCTTTTCCCAGCCAACCTTCTATTATCACCATGTTGGTTTCTTGTTGAATCTGTTTCTCCTTTTCTTGCTTGAGTTACTTGCTTTCTGACTTTTTTTCCCTTGCTTACCTTAACTCAATCAAAATTTCCAGCCCATCACATATCCTTTTTTCTTCTAAGTTACTCTTCTCTCTTACATTTCCTGAAAATATCTCTCTTCCTCCACTTGGTTTGTCTTCCTTCCTCCTCACTTCTGAAGTCAAGTAACAGACACTAAAGAGCTCAAGAACTTTCACATCCAGGTGCTCAGTCTGCATTTAGTCTCACTGAAAATTGCAGCAATCCTGTTCTACAGTCGGAATAATTTCATTTTAATATCCAACTGGGGAAGCCCGATGTTGGGCAGATTTCTGAATATGGGGCTTCTGGAAATGAAGTCTCAATAAGAAGTAAACTAGGCTTCTCGGAAAGGTTTATGCTTGTGGAGGTATTCAGGAAGACAGCAAAAATCCCTTAATTGTAAGATTTCCCCTGACAGACATGAAATCCATGTCCCAGAGAATAGGCAATAGAACTGCCAAAGGTAAGATGGTTAAGGCAGAAATAGCTTTTTTTTTTTTTTCCCTTGGCCCTGCTTTTAGAAATAGCTTGTTTTGTCTGAAATACCCAAATTTATCCTAAACCAGACATTCAGCATGTGGTAAGTGTTTTCGGTTGTAAGGAACTGAAGCAAGGGCTAATAATGGGACACTGGCAGATGGCCAGTGATATTGCCGCTTTATTGAGTGTAAAATTTTGCAAAATTACTCTCAAAAAATCAATGACTCAGTGTTTCAGTGACTCATTATTACATTTACTGTTTAACTCTTCTGCTGTTTTATTATATGATGAAAGGAGGTAATAACAGAAGTCAATTAAGAGTTTAAGTAGACATGAGAATTGGTTTTAGAATTTTTAGTGATTACTAAAAAGAAAACAAACTCTTGATTACTTGTTCCCTAGGTTTGGGTGAAATAAGCTACATGCACTCACGTCTCTCAAATATAGGTAACAAAAGGTAAGTTAGACCACCTTTTTTTTTCTCAGTTCAATTGAACTTGAACATGAATTCTGCAGCTGTATGAGTTCTAAGTGCTTAACATGATGTAGTACAGAGGTGTAATTAATTTTTTTAAATTCTTGCATGAGTAAATATTTCACTAATGTGTTTTCTTTAGGTGGCAAGTATACCCGCTTCACTCCTGTGTGACATTAGAGGAACAAAGTAATGTGTTTTTGACTACAGTTCGTGGCTACAGAAAAGTAAATACTGTTGAATCATTACTTTTTATTAAATGCGTGAAACATTTTGCTAGAGTAATAATAGCAAGTAATAATGTATATAAATTAGTATTAGCCGTGCCAACTCAAACCATTGTATGAGGGTAAAGCAGTTTTGGTTTTTGAAATGTAAACAGATTGCCTTTCTACCAAGCTGTTGCTTTAGCTGGTGTTTAGACCTCAAGAGAAGTGCAATAACAGGAAGTTATCCTTAAATTATTGTGTGACACTTTTTATCCTTCAAAATGGTTTGTGCATGTAGATTCTTGCACTTGCATCATGGTATGCTGCTGGTGGCACTGCGTAGAAGATTACTTCCCTGGTACAAGGAAGTCTTTCGCCTGCTTCATGCCCCACATTTTGGCTAGTGTCTTGGTTTTCTTTATCACTGCTAATAGTGTGATGTTTTGTTATGACAAAGGTATAAGGAAATATTTCCATTCTCCCTCTATATTATCATATACTATACTACTTTACTATGCTTTTTTGATCTTAGGGAAAGAAAATGCAAGTTTTCTTGTGTTGTATTGCTTTTTTATATGCAGGGCAGAAATACTGTGTTGCCATTACATTTATATTTCTTCATAGCAAGTTGGATTTTTCATGTAGAAACATTACAGGATCCCATAATAGTATGGGTTGGAAGGGGGCTCTATAGATGATCTAGTCCAACCCCCTGCTAAAGCAGGATCACCTAGAGCAGGTTGCAATAGATCATGTCCAGACAGGGTTTGAATCTCTGCAGAGGAGACACCACAACCTTTCTGGGCAGCCTATTCCAGTGCTCGGTCACCCTCAGAGAGAAGGGTCTTTTTCCTCGTGTTAAGATGGAACATCCTGTGTTCCAGTTTGTGCCTGTTGCTCCTTGTCCTGTCACGGGGCACAACTGTAAATGGTCTGGCCCCTTCCTCTTGTCACCTGCCCTTTAGATACTTGCAAGTATTGGTGAGATTCTCTCTGTCTTCTCTTCCCCAGGCTAAACAAGCCCAGCTCTCTCAGCCTTTCCTCATATGAGAGGTGCTCCAGCCCCCTAATCATCCTTGCAGCCCTCCACTGGACTCTCTCCAGTAGTTAGAATCATAGGATGGTTTGGGTTGGAAGGGACCACAACCATCTAGTTCCAACCCCCCTGCCATCAGCAGGGACACCCTCCACTAGACCAGGTTGCCCAAAGCCCCATCCAACCTGGCCTTGAACACTTCTAGGGATGGGGCCTCCACTGCTTCTCTGGGCAACCTGTTCCAGTGCCTCACCACCCTCACAGTAACGAATTTCTTTCTAATGTCCAAAGTTCCCTGTCTGTCTTCAACTGGGGAGCCCAGAACTGGACACATATTCCAGATGTGGCCTCATCAGGGCAGAGTGGAAGGGGAGGATAACCTCCCTTGACCTGCTGGCCACAGTCTTAATGCATCCCAGGATACCATTGGCCTTCTTGGCCACAAGAGCACACTACTGGCTCATGGAGAGTTTGTTGTCCAGCAGGAATCCCTAGTCCTTCTCCGCAGCGCTGCTTCCCAGCAGGTCAACCCCTAACCTGCACTGGTGCCCGGGGGTTATTCCTCCCTAGGTGGGAGACCATACACTTGCCTTTGAACTTCGTTAGGTTTGTCTCGGCCCAACTCCCAGCCCGTCCAGGTTTCGCTGAATGGTAGCGCAGCATTCTCTTGTGTTGGCCGCTCTTCCCACTTCTGTATCATCACCAATCTTGCTGAGGGAACACTGTCTTTTCATTCAGGTCATTGATGAATATGTTGAACAAGTGAGTTAACCAATGTAACTTCTTTCTGCATTCATTGCTCAATTTTTTGCTTCAAAACTCAGGTTATTCTATCTACAAACATAGCTGAGAGCTCTGTAACGGTTCCAGATGTGAAGTATGGTAAGTCATCTAAATCCTGTAGTTCTGTATATGCTGTATTTGGAGTGTTTTCCTCACTTGTGCTGGTCTAAATCTCTGTCAGTGGGTCGCTGTTTTGCAAAGCACTGCTGTTGGGAGTTTAATTTTTACAGTTGTTGAGTTCTTTTTTTCATAACAGGAAACAACTTTGAATATGTGAACAAACAGTAGAGCTGCTGAGTTGGGGTGCTGATTTTAGTCTTTTCTGGAGGGTGGAAAAAGATTTTAATTCTAAATGCAGTAACAAGCTGTTACTTGTCATGTCACAAGTACCTTAAGCTTTTTATTTGAGTTCTGACTAGTTTGAAATACTTACATCAGATTAAGCAAATCCTGATATAGACTGTCTACATGCAGAAATGATTGCCTTTTAATGCTTGTCATCTGTACTAGCTGTTTATTATATTTATGTTAAAATCTATTTGCAGTTCTGATAGTATTTAGGATATCCTGAGTCTGCTTATAAATCTCGTGCTCTTCTTGTTGGTTTTCAAATAGTCAAAATGTTTCTTTTCTGATAACACAAAATCAACCAATATTTTTTTCCACTTCCATGAAGATCAATTGTTTAGTAATAACCTTAGATTTTTTTTTTAATTGCAGTGATAGATTTCTGCTTAACTAGAACTTTGGTGTGCGATGAGGAAACGAATTACCAAAGTTTGAGACTTTGCTGGGCGTCTAAAACAAACTGTAATCAAAGAAAAGGTAAGATGATAATGGGTAACAGAAAGAAATTTTAGAAGCCAGTCTTCATGGAGAATTCTATGCTACTTTTCATTGTATTAACAGTAAAAAAACACAGAATATTTTTGTCATTAATAGTTTATACAAACATTCTTGCTATGTCAGGATATTAAAATGTGATTAAAGAACTATGCCTGAATGTTTTATTTTGTTCAAATATTTTTCCATAAGAATGACTTGTATTTTATTGAAAAGTACTAAAATTCACGGACCATAAAACTTATGAGGTTTCTTTGTTATTTAATAGTCTTTTTTTTTCCTTCATGGGCCATTTTTTAAAAATACTGTTAGGTATTTATTAACTACTTGTGAGTTTCGGCAGTAAAAGAAATCTTCATGTCTACTTATCACTCAAATTAGTTGAAATATCGCCAGCAACGTCTCTGGTGTAGACCAATGTTTGTAGCAGAAGGTTAAAATAAGATTTCATATCAGCTCTTCTAGTAAAACATTACTCTTAAAGATTAAAATCTATTGGTTTCAGTTAACAAAGTACTAAATTAATAACAGTGACATCTTTAAATATAAAAATACCCAATTTTTTAAAATATTATGAGGACTACACAGTTACAGCTTTATTTCCATTTGGTTCTGGGTCAGTGTAGGTTATGACAACCAGTCAATATACAACAAGTATTTTGTATAGCAGAATGGACTTGTTATGCGTATGACTTAAAAATATGGCCTAATTCTCCAGTGGAGTATCCCACTGAGTGAAGTAACCATTAGTTTGTTGAAGTGAATGGTGTTTGCATTTGCAAAGATAAACTTTCTGAATCAGCTTATTTTGTATAATTAGTGGGTCATAAAGAAGTTTTGCTGTCATCATAGAATCATAGAATGGTTTGGCTTGGAAGGGACCTCAAAGATCATCTAGTTCCA
>VWZZ01003752.1:0-37357 GCA_013399095.1 Psophia crepitans | reverse complement strand
TGGAAGGCTGTAATTAGGTCTCCCTGGAGCCTTCTCTTCTCCAGGCTGAACAAGCCCAACTCCCTCAGCCTGTCCTCATAGGAGAGGTGCTCCAGCCCTCTGATAGCTCTGTGGCCCTCCTGGACTTGCTCCAGCAGCTCCACGTCTTTCCTGTACTGAGGGCCCCAGAGCTGGACGCAGTACTGCAGGTGGGGTCTCACAAGAGCGGAGTAAAGGGGCGGAATCACCTTCCTCGACCTGCTGGCTACTCTGTTTTTGATGCAGCCCAGGACACGGTTGACTTTCTGGGCTGCCAGCGCACACTGCCAGCTCACGTTCAGTTTTTCGTCAGTCAGCACCCCCAAGTCCTTTTCCTCAGGGCTGCTCTCGATCCATTCTCCACCCAGCCTGTAGTTGTGCTTGGGATTGTGCTGACCCACGTGCAGGACCTTGCACTTGGCCTTGTTGAACTTCATGCGATTCACCCTGGCCCACCTCTCTAGCCTGTCAAGATCCCTCTGGATGGCATCCCTTCCCTCCAGCGTGTTGACCACGCCACACAGGCTTGGTGTTGTCAGCAAACCTGCTGAGGGTGCACTCGATGATACCTTAAAAAGTTGTTGATATAGAAGATTTTTGCTGACTATGGAGTCAAATAGGAAATCTGAATATACTCATTGTGTAAAGAAATACAAACACAAAACATATTTACTCTGCATATGGAATCTCCAGTTTCGGGGTATGCTAAAATTTGCATTGATTTATCTATATTAAATTTAGATTTGGTAGGACTTGCCTTTTCCTGGGCTTGAGAAAATGTACGTTAGCCTAGGATTTGTCCTGTCTTTCCAGCTGAGAAAGATGGATGCTGATTTGAGGGGCAGTTATGTGGAAGAGGTATTTGGGTGAAATACTTAAGTAACTTTTTTGTTAGCTACTGGTGCTATGAAAGCAAAGTTATTTCATCTGATACTTATGTAGGAAAGGATGGAGAGTGTCTCCACTGGGCCTGTCTGCTGCAGAAGAGCAAAGTACTGATCAGCCTGCAGCATCAGTTGTCGTGTACTGCTCAGCTGCCCAGAAGGCTTTTAGATGGATGTGTTTTGAAGAGCCTTGAAACTTGGGCAGTTTACAAATTGGTGACTTGTTCTTTCATGTAAAGGTCGTGCTGGACGTGTTTCCAAAGGGTATTGTTACAGGCTTGTGCACAAGAACTTCTGGACAGACTGTATTCCGGAGAAGTCAGTACCTGAGATACTGGTAAGACTTTAGAGGTGTTGCTTTCTGTGTTCTTGGAACTGCAGCGGGGGACTTCAACTACTGGTCCTGGAGTCCGAGGACACACCTCATCCCTGAGGACTCTCACCTCGGGGCCAAGTGATCACAACATCAATATGATGGATGAGCAAAATGGCGTTTATTAAACTGCGTCACAGGTTTATATACTCCCTTTATGGGATGTGGCCACTGTGGGGCTCTCTGCAGGTCATAGGGGTTTGCCTAAGCTCACCGTACAACGCGAGATCTTCCGAACGGGATTCCCTACATAGAGGAACATTAAGAATTTTTTAAACTTACGTGGTCATAGCAGAGACAATAAAAAGTAGTTTTGCTTTCCTTTTCCTGAAAACAGTGTACAATTTGAATAGTTTTTAGTAACTCTGACCCTGAATAGGATTCAAGTTGATAAATAATTGACAAAGACCATTCCACAGTTTCTTTCATAGAAGGAAATGCATTATAACAGTCAAATGAATGTGGATTAGAATCATAGAATCGTATAATGGTTTGGGTTGGAAGGGACCTTTGAGATCATCTAATTCCAACCCCCTTGGAATGGGGAGGGACACCCTCCACTACACCAGGTTGCCCAAAGCCCCATCCAACCTGGCCTTAAACTCTTCCAGGGATGGGGCTTCCACAGTCTCTCTGGGCAACCTGTTCCAGTGCCTCACCACCCTCACAGTAAAGAATTTCTTCCTAATATCTAATCTCAATCGCCCTTGTAGTTTAAACGCATTCCCCCTTGTCCTACCACTGCATGTCCTTTTAAAAAGTCCCTCTCCAGCTTTCAGAAATAATCAATCTGTTTGAAAGAAAACTATTCTTATTTACACAAAATTATTTTCAGATTTTACTAAATTGTGAACTTTAATTTACTTTTCATACAAAACACTTTGTCACGTTTCCCATGTTGGGGAAGTAACGATATCATTGTCTTCCCTTCAGCGTTGTCCGTTGGGAACTACAGTCTTAAAAATAAAAAGGCTTGATATGGGGGAACCAAAAGACTTGCTGGCAACAGCTCTTTCTCCACCCAGCATAGGTGACATTGAACGTACAATACTTCAGCTGAAAGAGGTAGGCATTCTTTTAATGCCATTAAAATCCAGGTAATAAAAATGTAATAAAAATAGAAGTGTTTTTCTTTGGTAATTAAGGTGGTAGTAGTAGTAGCTTTAATTGGAACCTGAAGTATGAACTGTGTCTACAGAATTTTCTCTCACATTTGCCTGTTTGGTTACCATCCTCTTCAGCGTAATTTCTGCAGTTACTTCATTAAAACAGATTGTAATTTAATCAGGGAGTCATGATACTGTTTGTGAACTAGGATCTGTGGTGAGAAAGAATAGGTAAAAGAGCGCTAAACTCTGTAAGTGGAATTGTTTGTTAATACGTAGCAAAATCACAGTCCTAGACCTGATGATGTAGAGGGGTCAGCCTGAAGATCCGCTTCTAACCTGTAAAAGGAAGTTGGTGATTTTGCTTTCCAATTATAAAGTTGATGTGCAGTAGAATATTCATTGCATTAAACTTTTTCAAAGTGCACAAGAAATTATGTTTATATACAGTAGCTTGCTTTTGTATCCAATATATGGAGTAGAAGCTTTGGTTTCAAAATAGTAGGCTTTTTAAATTGATGTAAAGTCTTCAGTACAGTTTTGATACTAATTGATGTTGCTTTGAGATAATTGCTTCCTTCGTGTCTTGTAAGACCAGTTTGTGAGAACATTTACTTCGTCAACTTTGCAAATGAATAAATTTTAATTTCTCTAGCTGGGAGCACTTACAGCTTGTGTGCAAAGAGAAGAAAATCCATATGATGGGGAGCTGACATTCTTAGGAAAGATACTGGCACAGTTGCCAGTGGATCTGCATCTTGGAAAATTGATAGTTCTTGGGCATGTCTTCGGGTGCTTAGAAGAATGCCTTATCATAGGTAACTGAAAGAAGAACAGGTGAGAACTTTTCTGCAGAAACAAGTGGTTTGCAAGTTTTAATTTTGATTTGGTTTTGTTGTAGCTGCGGCACTCTCTTTGCGGAATTTTTTTGTGGTACCTTTCAAACAGCATGTTGATGGATACAGGTAATTACCCTAGATGTTTTACAACTTCCTGACTACGTTTGGGGTCAGAGGACCAAGTTGACCACTAAATACAATTTTTCATGTCATGAGTCTAACTTTCTGTCAAAGTGCCAAGCATCGCGAAAAGCAGCTTTTCCAGGGCAACCGATACTGAAGCCTATTCCGATGTGAACTAGTTAGTGTCGCAGAGCTAACTTATCGTGAGTACAAGATCTGATTCTTTCGCTTTGCCCGAACATGTGGCAGTGTCAATTAGAATGTGGGGCTTTTTTAAAAATAATAATCCTTGCTATCCTGCTCAGACAGTTTACCTTCAGGAAGGAGATGTGAATAAGGACAAAAACTTACAATAAATGTATTGACTTTGGTTATGGAAGTCTTGGAAAGTGTTAATAGTGTAGCACTCTGTGTAATACATTTGATATTTGAAAAAAATATTGATAATTCTTTTTGTCTGTATTTCCAGGAACAAACTGTTTTTTGCTGGGAATAGTAACAGTGACTGTATTGCAATTGTGAATGCATTTAAAGTAAGTCTTTTTTACAGCTTATCTTCTAGTGAGATCTGATAGATCAAGACAGAGCTTCTCACCTTTGCAGGATCAGTGCAGCATTTGTGCTTTGAAGTTGTTAAAAGTTGTTAAAATCTTCACATTACTCCTAGCTACTTAGTGATACTTTTTGAAGGCTGTGTCCTACTGTATAACACTACTAGTTCTGATGAGTTCGTTTTTACCACCGTGAAGGAGCTGCACAAGTTCGCACCAAAGTAAGGGGGATGAAATGGGTAAAAATGGTTTACAACTTTTCAGTCTCCTATGGCTTTTGAGTTATTTGTTGTACTAAAGAGATGGGAAACAGCACAAAGAGTGGAGAAAGAGAGTGACAGCATACTGCTTATCTTGGTCTTCTGCTTGCTAGGAGTAGATTTTGAACAAGATGGGAACCAGAAGCTCAGGTTCTCTTGACCACCTGTGATCTTTTCAGTAAAGGAGCTGTTTAACATGGGGAGGCAGATTCTATCCAATGCAGGAAGGTTTAATTGTGTCCTTCTAGCTACTATAAAATTGATGCTTCATTGCCTCAAACAGAACAAATAGTGGCTAACCGGTAAGCAGAATTAAGTTTCTGGAATTAATAACTTGAGGTGCTTAACAAGTTTCCAACATAGCATATCTGCTCTCTGTGTGCTACTGAGGATCCGACTGCAGCCGTTACAAATCTTGTTATATGATTGGTCTTCTCACTGTAATACTATTGGTACTGTGCCTTCTCATGCTTATCTTTTCTGATCTGTACTGGTTTACTTCAGGTCAGCCTATTATCTATGTAGGCTTGCAGTGTTTGTAAGTTAACATTAGTATCAGCTTAAAGCAGGACTGAGGTGTTTTGTCTCAGGCCCTGAATGTTAATAGCTGGATGTCTCTCCAACTTTTCAAGAATTACTGTAGTTTTCCTGTTACTGTGCTTTTGTGTAAGCAGTTCACTGATAATCACAGGAAATTCTGGTTTATCATAAATCCACTTTATTCAGGGCTGAAAAATTTACAGATCTTCTGTGGCATTTCTCTCTCTATTGTAATAACCAAAAATAAAATGCCAGAGACGCATTGATATTGGTAGCTTCCTTTTCACCAAGGGCATTTTGGACTGGTAGATTCTAGTACAGAATGAGTTCAGTGTCCTTTCCAGAGTTCAGAGCTTTGTCTTTGCAGTATTTTTATGTTGTCCAAGTGTGGTTTTCCTGCACGCTCGGCTGTTGGGTAGCGCAGTACCATGGACAGAGGCCAATCGCCGCAGTTGCATGCAGAGCTGGTGTGGCATAGGAAAGGCTTCTGCTAGAGGAACTTACTAATTGAAATCCAGCCTTTTACATTATGGATGGTCTGGTGTGTTCTGTAATCTTCTGGAGACACCAAGATATTCCACTGCAGGTTTAATTTATTCCATTTTGTATATGTTGGTCTTTTTTCACTTTGAAAGCTGACTTGTTTTTCTGTACTCTGGAGTCAGAATTTTATGAAGCACACAGAGGCATGTATTGCTGCATGTACCCACTGAACCTGAGGCTCAAGCATCAGCTTTTCTGAATTCCCCTTTTTCTGCTGTATAGTATATTTCCCTCGTGTCCTGTTAATATGAAGGTGATATTTTTATAAACTAGTGTACGGTCCTGGAGAACACAGACATTCAGATGGAGCTTTCTGTGCAACATCTGTGTGAAAGCTTTATGTTTTGAATGGCTGAGTATTGGGAGAGAACTTGGTTCAGGTTAGATTTCTTCCAGGGTAGGCTGAAGTTCATTAGCGTATCTTTTTTTTAAGCCTTTGCTTATAAAGAGATTTCAGTGAATTAGAAAAGGTCAAAAGCTTTGGTAGCAGAAAGCTGAATCCAGGGAAGTAAAGGCTAATCAGCCTGGTTTAAGTGGTATAATGTAAAAAAAGAGTTTTTAAAAGAAGAAATCATGTCAAATAGCTCAAGTTTATTTTTCTGGCATATTAGAAGGCTTGGTATGGAAGTGGTGGGTGTCAAAAGCAGTATTTAAAATCAGTACATCAGGCAGCCTCAATCAAGGTAGGGAAATGCAGTCTCCCTGTTCAACTATGCTAATCGTCAGAATCTGCAGTAAGATGGAAAATTGTACTATAAGGTGGCTTGCTGTCAAAGTAGAAGAAATGGGTTCTGCAGGCGTCTATCATAGATTTACTGCCTAATAATGAAATTATTTTCATTAATACCCTGAGTATGTTAATTTCTCTTCCAACCCTGTTTTCTCAGACACATCTATGCCAGAATTGTATCTGAATCAGTCAGTTCACTTACTTTTGTCTCAAAGAAAGGAGAAAAGAAGGGTTTTGAAAGTAGTCTGCTTTATTACAGCATCAAATCAAAGCGTCCAGGTTGTTCTGTTTATTTATGAAGGCTTGCATGTGCTTTAATACTCAGTCCGTCTCCTCTCAGAAAACTGGGTGGATGGCCTGTTGTATGGTGCTGTTTTATGAGGTAGCTATTGTACCTCTCCCAACACAAGTGAGGACTTCTTTGGACTGTTGGAACAGAACATGCTCGATCTGCTTTTGGAATGCACTATGATTCAGAATCTCTAAGCTACATCCAGAAATGCAGTGACCTAAATGCTATGTTTCCAGTGTAGTTGCAGGAATGATGGCAAGTTTGAGGCAGTATATGTAATTTCCATTCATCCAACAGTGCTTAAACTCCTCTTCAATCTGTAGGTGCAGCACTGTATACTGTAACCTCTAAGCTGACTGGAAGGCAGAACAGTTGTCTTCCTACAGCAATTCTTCTTGTTTAGCATGCCGTGGTACAACATTTATAACCCTGCCACACTTTCAGCCCTCTGGTGATGCATTCTTAGAATTACAGTTTGCAGCCACAGCACTTTGTATGCTCACATGTGAGCAAAGGAAGACCTAGAGTTCTTGCCCACCCTCAACAAAATAGAGTAAGACTATTCATAAGAGTAAGAAGTATTTATATCCACTTAGGAACCAAATGGGCAAGCATCATATTAGATTAGAATCATTAAATAATTAAGGCTTGAGAGGATCTAAGGAGATCTGTAGTCCAGTCTACTGCTCAGAGCAGAGTCAGCCATGAGGTCAGTCAAGGTTACTCAGGGGTTTATAGACAAGATCTGCGAAAACCTGATCTAAGTTGGCCCTGCTGTGTGAGATGTCCCCTCTAGCATATATTGCTGTGATTCAGATTTGCTTATACTCTTGTTCTTAAATATTTGTAGTCTGTCTTAGCCCACGGACATCTTGTTTTATTAATTGGTGTTAAAAATGCTCTTCAGTACAGGTATGAAAAACTTCATAGTTTTAACTGTTACATTAATATTTATAATAAATAATGCTAAAGCACTACAGTTTGTGCCTGAATGCTACACCACTTCTTTCTTAGACATGGCAAGCCTGCAGGAAAAAAGGGGAGCTGAGACATCCCAAGGTTAGTTAAACTTTATTTCTTCTTTTCTGTTCAGCGTTGGTGACTTCAGTGCTGGAGTATTCTATATTCTCAGTCAGGAGTTTTTACTAGCAATCCTCCTTTATAATAGTTAAGGTTTTTCATAAGTAAATAGAAGTATAGGCTTTGAGACAGCATGACTCTTTGAATCCAGTGCTGAGTATTTGAAGGCAGTCCCTTATGCAGTCCCTTTCACTGATGGATCAACAGTGGCCAGAGTATTGAAATCCAAACTGAAAAGGGAAATTGAGCTGTAGCTGAAAGAAATATTTTTTCATACACAAAAGTATCTCTTTTTTAAAGAAATGCACAAATCTCCTCTCCTCCCAGCAAGAACCCTGAAAGATGGAAGATCTTTATGTGCATCAGTCACCAAAAAAAACGTAGTATGCGCCCAGTAACTGCCTCCAGTCTTTCTTTTGTATGTATGAGATAAAACCTTTTTTATTTGTCTGCTGCTTTTAGAGCATAATACACTTTATTTAACCATTGCATAACATACACTGAGTTACAGTGAACAGCCAAGATGGCCAGAATCTGTCTGATAGTTATGTGTCCAGATAAAGAAGTTCTGGGTTTTTTTGGAAGGAGTGTCTATCTGAAAGTAGACTCTGTAGTAGCAATGCAGAGGGGTTGGACTTGTGGGGTTATATGAAAAATTTTGATGACCCACAGCTGCACTGGTGGTAACCAAGGTATAGCTTGTTAGTCAAATATTTAACTGTCTTATATTTTCATCCATGTCATAATACCTGATTGATATGGATGAAAAGCTGTGAAATCAGATCAGATTCTTCAATTGCTGTATATATTATTTGTGTCTGCAGAAGGATATGACAGAGAGCTTACTACCAGTAGAAGAAACAAGTTTCTAACAATTTTTGTGTTTGCATTTTTCACTTTCTTTTCCAGGAGGAGCTTGAGTGGGGTCGATTAAATTGTATTCATATCAAGAAAGTCAGAGAGGTAAGATGAAATAGATAATTTTTATAAGCAGAAGGACTTAACTGCCCTTGTTTTCTGCAAATGTTACGATCTTGGATAAGTCTACTGTATTATTATCTATCTATTGATATATATAGATGTATATTTTCTTTAAGTAAACTGACTTTTTAGGTTTTCTTTCTTTGGGGGAGGAAAGATGGTACTATTTAAAGATGTCGGAGAATGTTGGGACTCCAAGCACAACTTCAGACAGATCAGATCAAAGCTTTATTAACTATGGTCACAGTGAGCAAAGGTTTGGGCAGCATTTTCCCCTGTGCTCCTCTCTTCTCTCAAGTTGCAGAGTCCCCATTTACATATGATTTCAAGGAAAGGAAAGAAGTGAGGAAAATCACTGTGATGTTAACAAAGCCTGATGTGTAGTGGACTTCAGATAATAATTTATATGTTAATAAGGCCAAATACCCATGCCTGGGAAACGTGGGTGCTTAAAACAGCTTGTTAACTGCCACAGTTGACACTGTGGAGAGACGTGGGTCTTGGTGGAGCTTGTAGGAGTTGGCACATCCAGTATTGCCTTAGCTCAGAGGTGCGGGCTAGAAACAGTCACAGGCTGCTAGGTTTTAGACGAAATACATTTTCTTTTGTTAGGATAAACTTCTTAGCCAGACCTCCTAAATCTTAAATATTAATAATTTTCCACCACAAAGTGGTGTTAAATTATTAACTGTTTAACATATTTTTAACATTTTAAAAAGACCTCCGATATTATTTGCTAATTCTGTAGGTCCCACAGATTCACTGGTTGTGGTGCGATTGCTGTCTGTTGTTACTTTTGTCCTACAGTTAGGATAATTTTAAGCCAATACAGCTCTATAATGAGGACTAGACCTGAAAATTTGTGGGGCTTTGTTGCTAACATTACTGCAGCAATTAATGAAAACTCTGCATCATCAAAGCACTTGAAGCTTAATGTGATATGTTGAGAAGGGAAGTAAGTAAAACTCCTGAGTAACTGTGAGGCCGCACCTCGAGTACTGTGTCCAGTTTTGGGCCCCTCACTACAAGAAAGACATCAAGGCCCTGGAGCGTGTCCAGGGAAGGGCAACGAAACTTTTGAAGGGGCTGGAGCCACGGGTCTTAAGAGGAGCGGCTGAGGGAACTGGGCTTGTTTAGTTTGGAGAAGAGGAGGCTCAGGGGAGACCTTATTGCCCTCTACAACTACCTGAAAGGGAGTTGTGGCGAGCTGGGGGTTGGCCTCTTCTCACAGATAACTAGTGACAGGACAAGGGGGAACGGCTGCAAGTTGTGCCAGGGAAGGTTTAGGTTGGAGATTAGGAGAAATGTCTTCTCTGAAAGGGTGGTCGGGCATTGGAACGTGTTGCCCAGGGAGGTGGTGGAGTCCTCGTCCCTGGGGATGTTTAAGGAAAGGTTAGATGTGGTACTGAAGGACGTGGTTTAGTGGTTAATAGGTGTGGGGGGAGTCGGTTGGACTGGATGATCCTTGAGGTCTCTTCCAACCTTAATGATTCTATGATTGACAGAGCATGGCTTTGCCCATTATTCCAGTATATCATACCTTTGGCATGAGCCATGTAGGGCCTGTGGTCAAAAAACATGGAGGGGAAAAGAAAAAAAGCTTTTCATAGCATTGTGGTTTAACCTGACGGCAGCCAAAACAACCACGCAGCCATTCACTCGCCCCTCCCTCCCAGTGAGATGAGAGAGAGAATCAAAAATGGGGGGAAGAGGGGGAAGCACGACTTGTGGTTGAGATAAAGACAGTTTAATAGGACCGAAGAGAAAGATTATCACTTATTTTGTATATAATTATTATAAACAGTGCAATTTCTCACCACCTAAAGGCGATGCTTGGAAAGTTCTCAAGCTGCCCTGCCTCTCAGCCAACCCCCAGTTACATACGTACATGACACCATATGGTATGGAACACCCCTTTGGCCAGTCTGGATCAGCTGCCCTGGCTGTGCCACCTCCCAGCTTCTTGGGCAGCGCCTGCTGTCTCCTTGGCAGGGCAGTATGAGAAGCTGAAAAGCCCCTGACTGCTTGGCAACAACTAAGACATTAGGATGTTACCAACATTATTCTAATCCTAAATCCAAAACACACCACCATACTAGCTACTAGTAAGAAAAATAACTCTATCCCTGCCAAAACAGGACACATAGTAAGCTACTGTCTGGATAAGAAATACCAATAGTTTTTTTAGCTTCTGTATCTGATATCAAGATAAAAAAAAAAGATGAGAAAAAAGCAAATTTTATAAAACTGGAGGGCTGAAGGATCAGCCTTACATGATCGCCTCCTGGGTAGTTGGTATTGGCCCAATTTCAGATAATTCAAGAGGACATTGTGCATGATGTAATAGTTCGGGAATTTAGAATGGACACTTCCACTAATTTATTTGTTATTATTATTGCCACACTGTCAGATACTAACTTTGTAATTCCTTGTGCAGGGGTGGATTTGCAGAACTGAGGCAGCCACACAGACTGGTTTTTGATTATGGTCATTTTTCTAGGAGGAAAATAACAGGAGTGTTAGTGTGCTAAAACTGCCAGCAGCAGAAAGCAAAATGTAGCCGTAAAGCAACTGAGGGTACTGTGCTTTTCTACATTTGCTCCAAAATCAGTTGGGACGATGAAAGCATTCACTGTTCTGGTCAGAGGACCAGTGGCTTCTTATGAAATGATTAAGACTGAAAGCTTAACTGAGTGTGTTCTGCTGAAGGGTGTAAGTTTCATCTCGCTTAGTCATCACAGTTGTCTGCTGAACTGAGGGTGCAGCATGTGTGATCGCTGCTATGGTTAGGTGCTGAAGTCTGGGTTGGCATTACCATGTTTTAAGATACAAACCCAAAACTATTTCAATGGAGAATCAGTATATCATCTTGTAAAAGGTTATTTCAGTTGTTTTTTTTCTATTTTTGTTCTATATCATATATCCATAATATGCTTTTTGACTACAAAATTCCACTTTGTAAAGAGAAGTCAAAAGATCTGCTTGAGACACAGCGCTGAAATTATTTGCTGAAGCAAAGATGCTAAGCAGTATATTAGGGGAAGTACATACTGTTGTCACCTAAAAAGGGAATGGAGTTTGCCCACTTCTTTAGATTTCTCCTAACACATTTTAACTTGTGGATGGTTTTGATCTGTTTAATATATAACTTTGGAGTTCAAATTTCAGGTGGCAGAGTTATTTCACAACTTGAAAGAGCGAGTCAGAGCATTTAATATGTGTGTTAATGCTCAGCCATCTGCTATGGATCAGGAAAGTGTATACAAACAGCGCTTCATTTTGCAGGTAATGCTTTACTGACTCTTCAGGGGAGAGCTGTATTTACAAAATTCATAACTTGATTTTTATATACTAGTATTGATGAACTAGTATTATACCTGTGTTTCAAATTCTTTCCATTTTGAGACTGCAGCTAAAAAAAAATAATTTTTTTTTCAATGACTTAGAAGAACAACTAATGTTACTTTTTATCGTTCAGAATTCGCACTAAGGTGGTCCTCTAGTTGTCCCTTCACTTCT
Organism: Psophia crepitans; assembly: GCA_013399095.1. Classification (NCBI taxonomy): domain Eukaryota; kingdom Metazoa; phylum Chordata; class Aves; order Gruiformes; family Psophiidae; genus Psophia; species Psophia crepitans. The sequence continues at coordinate 25,518 of VWZZ01003752.1, read as the reverse complement.
GATAGGTCATCAAAATAAAACCAAGCCATATGAAGTGAATTAAGCTATATATCTAGACTAATCTTTGTTAAAATCATAAAAATACTCTAAAGAAGGATGGTTTGTGTTGGAAGGCTAAGAACTTAGTTTTGAAAATGATGGTTTCACTTGTTTTGAGTGCTCTGTTGGACCCCCACTGGCTTGGTTAGTTGTTGGGAGGGTGAGGTGGGATTAGATGTCTTTCAGCTATTGTAACTTAATCAAATTTCCAGTCAAATTTCTTGTCTTATTTGGAGTGATCAGTATTGATGCTATTTTCACAGACCTATTTATTGTTTCAGTAGCAATTGGTTTAACTGTGTAAGCAGTGACCTTTTCAGAGTTGAATCGTTGAATACTGTAAGATGTAACATGGAAACTGAACGAGTTTCATGTAGCTATTTCATGTGAATTTATTTAAAATTGCGGCTTTTATTTAAATCAGGACTAGCAATTACAGTTTTCATAGAACAAATCTGCATACAAGAATATTAAAATATTGTAAAAATGTTCCAGAAGTTGAACTCTTTTCATGAAAGTATGTTTATAAGGATTTTCATGAATTAATGTTTAGTCCAAAATTACAGTAATTCCTGTAAAGAGGGAAAAATCTTCATATAAAGATCTGTTGATATCTGTTTATCTTGCTAGTGTATCTCTTTTCAAGAAACTGAATATAATCTGCTGTGTTTTACAAAATATTTTCTTGATTTCAGGTTGTAATAGCTGGTGCTTTCTATCCAAATTACTTTACTTTTGGAAAATGTGATGAAGCAATTGCTGTGAGACACCTTGCGGGCAAAGATCCAAAAACCACTGTAATGGTATGTTGGTGAATGGCAATAAAGAATCAAGGAATAAAAATATGTAGAGTTTTGTTCTGTCTTGGGTAAGGACAGAAATAATTATCTACTCTTGATCCTCACTTGGTAAGTTATCTTTTCTCCCATCTCCCCTTCTTCCAATATAACAAACATTGTGTGGGTGGGCAATTTTAGAAGAATTCCTACTGAGCACTGCCTCTATGCGTTTGATTGTGAGTCTTGAACAGACAAACGACTTTCATAAAACTAATAAAAGATTTGAAAAATAGAACAGGACTACCAAGGATATTTTTAGTGAGTATTTATGAAAGGTGTTGTTGCAACTTTAATGTTACTTTTTTATAATCTCCTACTTGGTAGTACGTGGCATACATGCTTGTTGCTTTAAGGTTACTCAGGTATTGCTTTCTGCTTTCTTTTTATCATCTTTTAGAAATATTTTTTTATTTGATTGAATAAGTGCAAGTTTGAAATGGCTGTTAATTTTGCAAAATGGTACACAATCTAAAGTAGGAAAATGTTTGGTGTATCTGAACAAGGTATAATACTGCAAAATAACCATGATCTATGCTTAAAGAAAACAAACCTCAAAGAGTAGACTTGTATTGGCACAAGAGAAAATAGTTAGATTAAAAGGTAGAAGACAAACTCATAAAAGCTTTCTGACAAGGAATTTTTTTTTATGCTTTACTGCTTACTCAAGAAGAGAGGCTAGTTCTATACTGAAGGAGGTGCTGACATGGCAGTCTGTGTGCACACACATTTGTGTGTGGTTGAAGTTTTCAACATATTGTTTCAGGATATTTAAGAAAAAAATTTTAAAAGTCCTGTTTAACAGAATAGACTCAATCTTATAGAAGGAAGGCAAGTTTAGTCTTGCCACAGCAACATTAAGATTAAATTGTTAGACCTAAGGAGCTATTTACTTTTAATGTATGTAACTTTTGACCTGCTCATATATCAGCTGAAGGAAGAAGTAGCTACTGTGTCTTCATCACTGTAAATGATCTTGCTGAGTACAAGTGCTGCAAGTTCCTCAATCTTTCAGTTAGAGAGACTCTTCTTACAGCTGTATGATGCTCCTAATGGTGTTTGCCAAAGGTATAAATGGCAATTATTCTTCCACTCGCTGGTTTCTCTAAATCATCTTGTCTTGAGGCAGTTTTTGCTGTCTGACCTAGACCATGTTTTTGATCAGCAGCTGATCTTAGTACTGTAACTTCAAGGCATATGAAGATTTTTCTAAAAATAATGGGTTTTTTCCTAGATTGTAACAACCAAAGAGAAGAACAGACAGTTGTATAGCCCCTGAAAAATGGAATCATAGAATCATAGCATATCCCGAGTTGGAAGGGACCCATAAGGACCATCAAGTCCAACTCCTGGCTCCACACAGGACCAGCCCAATCAGAGCAGATGACTGAGAGCATCGTCTCGATGCTTCTTGAACTCAGCCAAGCTTGGTGCTGTGACCACCTCCCTGGGGAGCCTGTTCCAGTGCCCCACCCCCCTTTCAGTGAAGGAGCTTTTCCTGATATCTAACCCAAACCTCCCCTCACACAGCTTCAAGACATTCCCACAGGTTCTATTGCTGGTCACCAGAGAGAGGAGATTGGCACCTGCCCCTTCACTCCACCTTGTGAGAATGCCATAGGCCATGATGAGGTTACCCCTCAGCTTTCTCTTCTCTAGACTGAACAAACCAAGGGATATCAGCCTCTCTTCATATGTCTTACCCTCTAGACCCTTCACCATCTTAGTTGTCCTCCTCTGGACTCTCTCCAATAGCTTATGTCTGTCTTGTACTGTGACTCCGAAAACTGCACACAGGACTCAAGGTGAGGCTGCACCAATGGGGAGTGGTAGTTCCAAGTCCAGAAGTTTGAAGTTGCTAGTTAGGAGTTCTGTGATTCTGTATTAAAGCAAGATCTCCTATAAGAGATGACCGAGTAGGAAAAAGGTAAAGAAATGTATGTCTGGCTACAGTGGCATATGAAGCTGGGAAACTACAGCCTTAAACTGATGTAAAGCTTCTGGAGTCTTGCTTTGCTTTTGCCTGCACATGCCCCTTTCTTATGTGGAATCTCATCTGTCTCCTGAGTGAGCTGGGTGTTTACAAAGCAACAGAATAGCTTTCTCCTACTTTAGCTTAATTTTCAAGCTAGTTTAGCTCACAGAATTTGTGAAATGCATGACCCTCTCTCTTGTTGCCTTGGTCATATGTGGTGAAGTCATAATCCATTATACTTAACGTATATATAACCTGTAGAATACACTTTAGTTTATGCAATCCAATATACTTAACTAGAATGATATTCTTAACAGAATGCCTTTGAAAAGACAACTCCAGGAACTTCAAAAATCTGTAATGGTTTCAGGATTAAAACCCAAGAATGAAACAGTTTAATAATTCAATTTGGAAGAGACCCCCTGAAGTCACCTAGTCTGGTGATAAGGTCAAAGCAGGATTAAAAGTGAATTCATGCCATGTTGCTGAGACCATTGTCCACTTTGGTTTGGAAAAAAGCTCCGAGAATGAAGATTCTGCAACTTCGATGGGATCCCACCTACCAGTTCCCTGAATAAACCTAGCTGTGTTGTCCTAAGTTTCAGGGTGTCTTTTCTGCTACTTGTCTTCCTCATTCTCCTCAGGATCTTGAGCTTCCTTCTTTCCTGGTTGCTCTGGCCCAAGCTGCTGTTGATGATCACTTAAAAACAAGTTTTACATTGTTTGCTAATATCAGATACAGAAGACCCATATTTGGCTCGTGACCAGCATTAAGAAGTTAACTTTGAGCACCCTTCAGAAATCTAGGAGCTTGTGTCCTGCCCTTCTAGCAGGTTAGCAGGGAGCTTATTGGCTTCCTCTAAGATACAGGGTCAGTGACCTGGAGACCTCTGCAAGTTGCCTAAAGACTGTCTGCTTCATCCCAACTGACGCTTTGCTACAAATTCCCACCTCAGTGTTACCCTTACTGGCCTCTTCTCTTATCCTGACCCACAAGAGCTGGATTGTCCCGTTGTCTGCACCATGTAAGAGCACCTTACATTTGAGATACTCCTCCACACCGGGAAGACCAGGAGGTTGCTCTTTGTCATCCCTAAGAAGGGTGTAGGTTCCCAGTGGTGGACAAGAAGCATAGCAATCCATTGCTTTTCTGCTACAAGCAAAAAGAGGGGTGCCAGACACCACCTAGGAAAAAATACCAAATACATACATATCATTACAAATGAGCTACTTTGTTTATACTTTAAGAAAACATTTATCTACTGATTTGAGGCAGGAGGGCAGCATTAGCAGCAAAACTCTGGTTTTGTTGTCTTTTCAAAATTTTGATCTTAATATCCATTTCTGGAACTTGGGGTTTAGGTTGTACATCACTATTGGAGCTCAAGTGAAAGAGGAAGTTAAGTATTTAGGTGAACTTAATGCAGTAAAATAATTGAACATATCCATGTTTAACTTCTTTTTCTTAACAGCTGAAAAATATTCCTCCCTATGGATATCTATACCATAAACAGTTGCAGTCACTCTTTAGACAGTGTGGGCAGGTAAAATCTATTGCCTATGATGGATCAAAGTAAGTATAAAAATGTGCCTTTTTCATGTTCTCAGTTATGAATCCAGTAATCAATTTCTTTCTTTGTCAGTGGTGCACTGACAAAATGAGTTGCTATCTTCTCATCTCTTTGGAATCAATAATTTATTTGTAACATATTGGCTAGAGTAAGAAAGGTGGTTTTGAAGCTTGATATACATTGGTTGGAATAACATTAGATAAACTAGCTGAGTTAGAGACAGCCTTCTGTTTTGTCTCTTCGTTTGCCTAACTGTGCCTCTTCCAATTTTTAAGTCTTGTCTTATTCACATACATTTTTGTATCCTTTCTGTCTGTATTAAATATGCTCAGTAAATTTGGTATGTGCTTGTGAGAATATTAGAAACTTTTCTTACAACCATCATCATAATTAAAGTTTTAAGTGTGTAAGAGCGATAGGCAACACCTGTGAGGAACCTACTTTTTACTGGTTGCTGCCCTGGTATGGTAAAAACAGGGAGAAGAAATGATAGCTTTTGTGGAGTTTTTGTTGGGTTTTAGTTCCTCATCAAGTATTTATTTCAATTTTATTTGGTGGATTTTTTTGAACAGAGCTTTTGTGGAGTTCTCCCGTAACCCAATGGAGAGCTTTAAGATTCTTCCTGCAGTGTACCTGTCAATCAAGATGTCACAGCTGAAAATTCCTCTTGAGCTGAATGTTCACTTTACAAATTATATTGAAAGGCAACTGCAAGATGTGAGAGCTGCAGGTGTGGAATCTCTAAGGTAATTGTCTTGCATATGGAAAATGGGTTTCTTTGCAGTGTAAAGTTGAAATGAGCTTTGTGTAGGATTGAATTTCCTTGGAAGTGTCACCAAGGAAGATGTGTCAAGTTCAAAAAACGGATGTGTAAACTTTGTATAAGCAGAATGTTTTTGCAAGACTGGAAATAACATGATGGACTTAAATATTTCTTTATAATTCAAGATGTTTCACTGTTTAAGAGAATTCTAAGTACACGGTGTCTTTTTTTAAATATATTTTAAGGTTCTAGTCTATTTGCCTTTGGCGTATGTCTCTAGCATGAACAGAAATTACAGTGTACATCCATATTTCCAATGTGGGGATTGCTAGAACCAGAATAAATAAGAAGTGGCATTTGGGGACATAAGAGGAGAGAGGAGTAGTATAACAACAGAAATTGGGGGGAAATGTAGCAACATAGGGTGGGGAGGCATAATAGAAAATACTGATGAGGGATGCAATGTGGTGAGTCTCTCTGATCCACATCTGCTTTTGCTAGAAAAATCTGTCATGTGGGTTTCACTGTTAGAATATGCTGTCTGTGATTCTCTGCTTCAGGTCATATCAAACAACTTGCTAAAATAGTAATCTGCCTAGTTCCTGATTTGATCTGCAGCTGTTTGAATATTTTAAAATAGGAAATCCAAAATAGCAAGGCAGGAATAAACTGGAAAGGCTAAAGTGCAGATAAATACTTCTGGTTGATTGTACTTAGTTTCTAATAAAACACTTCAGCAGTTTCACTGTGCCCAAAGCAGCACTTAAAATCTTTGTGAATTCTTGCGGTACTCAAGAAAGAAGTCTCCTAGGCTGGAAGACTAATTTTAGAGTTCTTAGCTTCTGTCAAGTAAAAGGAATATTATTTATTTTTTTAAAAAAATGCTGAATTTCTTTGTGCTGTAGTGTACGCAGTTTAACAAAATAAACTTGGAAGGCATGCCATAGCAAAAAGCGTCACTATTTAACCTTAATCCTTTGGATTTCTAATAAATTGATGTTGCTTCTTGGTGTATATCTTGCTGTCTTTGGTCATAATGGAATTCAAACACTTTATCTGTAGTATTTTGGTTCTGTGTGGTCATTTTATGTTCTAATTGAATTCATGTATTTCTAAATAAAAGTCATTAAATACATAAATTTGTCCTAGGGACGTCTCGGGAAGCAAATGAAAGCTAGAAATTTTGAACTCTTCAGTTTTTGCATAAGGGAAGTATTTAGCATCTTTATTCTATAAACTTTTTAGAGTAAATGTGGACTGTCAGAAGCAAACGGTGGAGCCTGTGGAAACCTCATTTGGTACTTTGCAGCAGTCAGTGATGATCCCAAATTCTCATCTGTCAGTCAAGATAACAGAGGTATGAGTGTTCTACATCTGAAGTAGATCATATCTAATAATCGATAACTAGATAATTTTGTGGAGATGGGTATTAATTGAGTATAAATATTAAATGAAAAGAATGGATGTTAATAGTGGTTTTAGAAGAGAGGTGTCCGTAAGAGACAAAGAAAGGAAAGATCACTTATTTCAATTTGATTTTAAATAGTGGTGTGTTCTTTTCAGTTTCATAAAGGTTGGCTAATCATAACAGTAACAGTGCCAGTTTGCCAATAGATGTAGCTAACTGGTATTTTTTCACTAATAAGAAAAATGCACTGTGCCTGTATGTATCTGTCTAATCAACTGTATCCCTTATATTGTATGTATGTTAACTCAGTTTAGTAAAAGGGAAGCAGTCTTTTCTGAATTGTCTGTATTTTAATAATGCTTATATCAGTCTATCTGGATGGAAAGTGTATTGCAGTTGCACAGCAAATAAACATTTTAAAATAATAAAAATCTAATTATGAGAGAAAAATGCTTCACTGAATTATTGCAGAATGGGAACATTCTTATGTGTGCTTCAGGAGTAGGAGTGCTTTCGTTTATGTTGTTCAAATGTGTTATTATTTTATTCTTCTACATAAAATACAAATCAAATCTGATATTGTCTAATTTTTATAATTTCAGATAGTAGAAGTTGGACATTTCTGGGGTTACAGGATAGATGAAAAAAATAGAACTGTGCTCCAGGCTCTAACTGCTGAAATTAACTTCCAGAACCTTATGGATTTGTCAGTGTCTCCACATCCAGAGTTGGTTTGTCTGGCACCGTTCACTCATCTGGAAAGCAGAGGATACTATCGAGCTCGTATTCTCTGTGTTTGTGGAGATTTTGCTGAGGTACAGTAATATGTTATGTCACATTGAATTGGTAGGATGTAATTGGGTTAACAATCTGGGAGCTAAAGCACTGCTGTTCGTGATAATTATAAATATTCTAGTAAAGAAATATGTAGAACCAAAATAAAACCTTAATAGAATGTGGCCAGAATAGATGAATTAGTTGTTTTCCAGAACACTGGAATGTTTGAGAGGCTGTTGTTGATACAGTGGAGTGTCTTGTGTGCTGAAGCAGAGCAAAGCAAAATAAAGACTAAAACCTCCAGTAACTTTGAAAACATGGTAAGGAATGCCTAGATCAGAGTCCAGTGCTGCATTGCTGGCAGCAGCCCCATCGCTTCCTCTTCATAAATATCTTGAGATCCATCTGGAAAATAAGTTTCTTGCCCCCGCTGTATTGCCAGTTTTCTTTCATGGCCAATTCATCCAAGATTCTTGTTCTGCCAGTGTTCCTTCCCCTGGTTTATGTAAGGGTTTATCTTTTCCTCTGCTTTCCCCTCCAGTTTCTTGTCTGTCATCTTCTTTCTGGACTTTGTTTTGCTACAGGAAGCAAGCTGCACTCATTCTTATCACATACCTCATTGACTCTCTGTTCACTTGGTCTCCATCTCGCTCTAGTTTGTTTTGACCTCGGTTTTCTGAAGCAGAATTATGCATGCTCCTGTACTTAAAATTCTGCCTTAGTTTATGCAATGATGCTAGATTCCTCTTCCAACACAGTTTCTCCTCTGCATTCAAAAATATTCCAAGTGGCATATGCCACATTTTGCATGGGCCACCTCTTGTAATCTTATACTCAGTTCTGTCTCCTTGGTAATTTCCAATTAATTAAATCTGTAAATAATAGTGGAGCATTTATAGCAGAAATTGTTGAAAATTCTAAAGGATATGATCTTTTACTTCGTACCATTTGGTTTCCCCTGTTACTGTTGAGTTCTCGCATCCATTCAGTGTGATCTTTTTTTGTATCAGTGTATGTTGCTATCATCAGCAAATTTTTCAGAAGATTTTGGCCTTTTGTGCCAAGGTCAGGAAACTAGTGCTATAGTTCAAGATTGGTATTCATTTTTCAGTCTAATATTTTTTTTCCCAGTAATTAAGGACAGATTATTTTTTTTTAAGTTTTTGTAAGATTGGCCTTTGAACAGCCCATTCCTTCTTTGAATTTCTTAATTTCTTAACATAGCTGGGTGTCACCACTATAGAGCTAGTACTGAACATCGTTATCTGTTTAAAGTCATGGAAAACTAGTGAATAACGGTGCTGATCTCATCACTTTTTTCTTTCCCGTTTATAAGCAGTCACCCAATCCATGTTAGCAGTTGAATATCTAAAAGCAAGTATTAGATAGTGTCACTCACTGTGAAAAAGTAAGGCTGTACAGATTTAAAGGATTAGAGGTTTTCAGGGAAATTCGCCTTTCCTAGATTATTGACTTTTCTAGTAGATTATTTGCATTACCAGTGGATGTTTAAGCCAAGGATCAAAATAATAGACATGATAAAATCTGACCTATTATTTTTGACATGACTTCATTTGCATGTTTTCCAGACTCTGAATTTGCTTGCATTTCACTTGATAAGATTGTGTTGTACTGTAATTATTAAACTTATGTTGTCACTTTCCTTGCCACTAAAAGTAGCACTTTTAATATTGTGGAATGTCTGCAGATGCTCTTGAATTCTTTTTCCAGGTTTTTTTTGTGGATTATGGCAATAGATCAAAAGTGCCTTTAACGAAGTTAAGAGAGATTCCAAGCTGTCTTAGAGAGCTTCCTTTCCAGGTAGGGATGATGCTATTTGCTGCTACTTAATACATATTTTCATGTCTCATCTGGCAAATGGAAGTGTACTTCAAATAATAATACCTTTCAGAATAATAATGAAGTAATATGTAGTTTGCTAATGGGAATACCTACAAATCACCTTCACCAACAGGTACCTAAATGTTTTCCACAGATGTGTATGCACAGAGCAGTAATTCTTGTGTGTAACTCAATTGCATTGTATCTTCTTGTAGAGAAATATTATCCAGCCTTTTACTTTCAGGGGCATTTGTTAGAGAAAAAAAAAAGGCCTGAACTTGCTAATGACTGGATGAAAAAAAAACATTTTTTGTATTAATTTTGTTAACTGAATGTTTGAGCTAGTCCTGTTTCTGTGGGGACAAGACAGTGGGATCTATTTCTCACCTGTAATCACAGGAACAGAGGAAGGTGAGAGGAAATAGCTCTAACAGCTGCCTTTTGCTGCTGCTTGTTTCTGATTATCAGTTTCTCTGCTGTCCATCAGTTACATGAGAAGTAGAACTTCTCTCTAGAAGGAGAATCTGGTTCTTCTATTGCCAGCTTATATGCAAAGCTCAGGAGTAACAGGCTGAGTAGTAGATCAGCTTTGCCGTACTCTAAAGAACCTCTGAGCAAATGGCAGCAGTTTATACAGTCTAGAAAACAGCCCAGAAAAGAGAAGCTATCAATGACTAATGTGTTTTTCTCTGCTTAAATCTAGCTGCTCCCGCTACAGATAAGTGGCAGCATAGTATCACTTCTTGTCTGCATGGCACAAGTCTACAGTGACAAATATCTTATTCTATTTGCTGTGCAAAGTATTTTTCATAGAATCATAGAATGGTTTGGGTTGGAAGGGACCACAAGGATGATCTAGTTCCAACCCCCTGCCATAGGCAGGGACACCCTCTGCTAAACCAGATTGCCCAAAGCCCCATCCAGCCTGGCCTTGAACACTGCCAGCGATCCAGGGGCATCCGCAGCTTCTCTGGGCAACCTCTTCCACTGCCTCACCACCCTCACAGTAAAGAATTTCTTCCTAACATCCAATCTAAATCCCCCCTCTTTTAGTTTATACCCATTTCCCCTTGTCCTGTCACTATACTCCCTAAGAAACAGCCCCTTGCCAACTTTCCTGTAGGTCCCCTTAGCTATTGGAAGGCCATCAAAGGCTTCTGCTCTGCTACAGTATTAGTTACAGACACACACAGGAGATCACAGAATCACAGAATGGTTTGGGTTGGAAGAGACTTTCAAGATCATCTAGTTCCAACCCCCCTGCCATGGGCAGGGACACCCTCCACTAAACCAGGTTGAACACTTCCAATGATGGGGCCTCCGCAGCTTCTCTGAGCAACCTGTTCCAGTGTATCGCCACTCTCACAGGGGAGAATATCTAATCTCCATCTCTCCTCTTTTAGTTTAATCCCATTACCCCTTACCACTCCCTGCATTTTATCAGTGCTTTAGCTTTCCTATCCTGATCCCTGGCTGCTCAGACAGTTTCTCTGTATTCCTCTTTGCTTCCACCCTCTGTAGGCTTCCTTTTTGCATTTTAGTTTTGTTGAGGAGCCCCTTGTTTATCCACACAGGCCTCTGGTGTTTTTGCCTGACTTCCTCTTTGTTGGGATGCATCACTCCTGAGCTTGGAGGAGGAGATCCTGGAATACTAAACCGCTTTCTTGGGCCCCTCTTTCTGCCAGGGCTTTGTCCCATGGTACTCTACCAAGCAGACCCCTGAAGAGGCCAAAGTCTGCTCTCCTGACATCCAGGGTAGTGAGCTTGCTTGTGTGCCCTCCTTACTGCCCTGAGGATCTTGAACTCCACCATTTCATGGTCACTGCAGCCAAGGTTGCCCTCGAGTTTCACATTCCCCACCAGCTCCTCCTTGTTGCTGAAAACAAGGTCCAGCATGGCTCCTCTACCACTTGGAGAAGGAAGTTATCATCAGCGCCTCCAGGAACTTCTTGGATTGCTAGTGCCCTGCTGTGTTGTCCCTCCAACAGGTATCACGGTAGTTGAAGTCACCCCTGAGGACCAGAGCTTGTGAACATGAGGCTGCTCCTATTTGTCTATAGAGGCTCTCACCTGCTCAGTCTTCCTGGTCAGGTGGCCTGTAGCAGACCCTCACTGTAATGTCACTTGTCCCTGCTCTGCCTTTAATCCTGACCCATAAGCTGAGGTGGCTCCTCATCCATACCCAGGCTGAGCTCCTTGCACTCCAGCTGGTCACTGACATAGAAGGTGACATCCCCTCCTCGTCTCCTCTGCCTGTCCTGCCTAAAGAGCCTGTATCCTTCCATTCCAACACTCCAGTCACAGTAGCCATCCCACCACATCTCTGTGATGCCAGTAAGATCACAGCCCTGCAGGCATGCGCACATCTCTAACTCCCCTTGTTTATTCCCTATGCCACATGCGTTTGTACAGAGGCATTTAAGTTGTGCCCCCAGTGAGGCTGAGTGGCTGGAATTCCTTTGTGCTGGACTCCAGGTGCTCTCCTGCTGACCTGTGATCCTTCTCCTGGCTCTGGGCTTCTATTGCTGGCACTGGCATCAAACTGGCAGGAGTGGGATGGATTGAGGTTCCCCCTTCTTCTGGCAACTTAAGTTTAAAGCCCTCTTCTCCTGAGGTGTATTTATTCTCAAGACATATATTTACACATAAAATAACTAGAGACTTCAAGTGAAATACAGCTTTTCAGTCTTCATTCAGATATTTTGAAGGTAATTGAAGTGGGTGTATCATACTAACTTCTTACTCTGAAGCATTTAATCATGAGAATGAGAAATGAACCAGCAGAACTATGGTTTTATTTTATTTATCTCTTCTTAGTATTAGATCTTGATAGGGTTAATTTTGTTTGGTTTTCTTTTATAATTGATTTAAAAAAATAAGAATTAATTTTGGCGAAAAGCATCCTTTTTTGTGTTTTCTTCAGATGTATTGAAGGGAAATATATTTCCACTTCAGGCCTAATCTCTTAATGACCGGCTAGGAAAAAAAAACCAACCTGGTTTCTATTGTAAATTCGTTCAAAGACGTAATCACAGATAGTGATTGTGGAAAGGGGTTAAATGAGAACTTAATTACCCTTGCCTGCCCGGGACAGAATAGTCGCAGTGGTCTTGCCAAGTTTTCTGTTACCTTCCTTCATGAGACCTGTGGATTGTAAAGTTTTTTCCAGAGTAGACATCCCTACCCTCCGAAGATTTCATTGTGGATGGTGAATTAATACCGAATTATCTTTTATTTATGCTCTGTTTGCTATGATTCATTAGCAACTATGTACAATACTGAAGTGATATGAGGTGTAATAGGTAGCTGAGTTGGCAGTGACAGAATAGGAATTATGCCAGTAGCTTTACAGCTGTCCTAGGCATTTACATAAGCCACTGCAGTAATTAGGAAGTCATTTATAAATTCAAACAGTTTGAGAAGATGAAAGATTTCCGTGCTGATTCGCTGCTCAGGCAAGCGTTGTTTTCAATGTTTTTGCTCTAGGCTTTAGAATTCAAGATGTGCAAGATGCGTCCATCTGCAAAATCTCTTGTATGTGGGGAACGGTGGAGTTACAGTGCTAGCCAGAGATTTGCGTCACTAGTAAATGGCTACACACTTCTCGTGGAGGTGTATTCACTTGTGCACGGTGTTCTGCATGTGGATGTTTTCCGTTACTCGAGGTGCAGAGAGCTCCTGAATATTCGTGATGTGCTTATTGAAGAAGGTTATGCTGAGCTAGCAGAAGAACCGTACGAATCACAAGTATGTACTGATTGATTAAGCAGCTTCTACTTCTCTTATACTAATTTATTACAGCTCAGGCTGTCTGAAGTCCTGAGAAGTTGAGCTGAAGTCTTGACTAATGCTGTGTGATTAGGCAAGATTAGTACTTGAATGGGACAATATATTTTTATGGGTGTGTGTAATTCATACGGGGCTGTTGGTCAAAAGCGTTGCTGCTTTGAGACACGTTTTGAAGGAGAGACTTCTCAGGAGATAATGGCATCAGTGGAACTGCTCCACTGTTTTTTGGAACTTTTAAAAAACGTAACTGTTTTATAGTTTTAACTGTCTTCCCTTTTTATGTTTTATATAATCTGAAAGGTGATAAGAACATTGTTTTCTGTATTCGTATGCGAGTCTGCGTGTTCTTTGTGTAGGACCCTTTTTTGTAAAATTTTTGAAAAACACAGCTCTTTCATGGTTTTAATACTCTTCCATTATTGTGTAGCAAAGCCATGATTTGCTCAAGGGATTACTTTTGGATGAAGTAAGGAAAGATGACAAAATGCCTGTATCTTCAAGAGAAGAGGAGAAGTATCTCATTGAAAGATTATTAAACTTGTTTTCTAACGATAAATTTGGTGCACCAACCCGTAAGGTAACCGGAGTGTCAGTTTTGGTATGTCATTACATGACCCTGCTTCTCCCATTGTTAGAATGGAGATGAAGACTGAAAGTACCTTTAATTACCAAACCATACTTGCTGCCTTCCATAGTGCATTCTACCTTCTGTTGGTACAAAGCTGTAATACGACCACCATTGCAGACGAGTCTATTGCAGCTTTTAACAAAGTTTTGAAGTATGGCCTCAGAGCTAAGTGAACCAGCTCTTCTAACACACTCCAAGGCAGCGCTTTGAACCACGGCAGAACCAAGATAAAATTAAAAACTGAACACCACGTTTCCACATGTGGTACTCTTCATTATATACACTGCAGCAAAAAACAGGATTACAATGCTGTCATTTTTTCAGAAAATTTGAACAACGTTCCAGTAACTGATAATAATGGAACAGTAGGTGTTTCTTCCACTGCCAATTCCAAACTCAATTTATTCTTTCTTACGTATTTTGAGATATCTATTCACTGCTAAACTGGAATATGAAACATGAAAACATGTGTCTTGTTCTGCGTTCTGATTAAAAGGTAAGTCTCACCTACATTGTAATTATTTTACTATTTCAGACCTGACAAAATTTCAGGCTTTCAAGCACCTAACTGTGCTCAGTTTACCCAGAGGAGTAATCCTCTGTTTAACTACTCACTTTATGAAAAAGTGAGATAGTTTCAAGACCAAAGACCTGCACATGTAAACAAAACCAACCTGATTTTGTTAGGTGCTTTATGAAGTCTGAACTTGGGGTTTTTAAGCCAGAGGAAAGTCATGAATCCCCAGCACCTGTGAAAAGACATTGCTTGGTGAGACACCTAAACAAAAACAAAGTTTGCTTTAGATGAGTGAAATGAAAATGCTATTTATCAATTTATTGATTCAGTGTTGCTCAATACGTGCTGAAATGTGTTTTGATTTTCATTTATAAAGCATTTTGATTTGGAGAGATCCAGATGCTGGCTACATAGAATATCATGTGTTCTCTCTCTTTTTGAAGGTAACAGTTTCTGGCCCATTCTGTCCTTATGAGGTGAAATGCTACAGTATGACTAGAGTAACCCAGTTCAGGTATGAGCAGACTTTTATATAGGCATGTTCTCAGCTGTTATTTTCAATAAATAGGCAAAACCCATCCTAGTTACTCTACAGATTTTTACAGAATTTTTATTAATTGTCTTGTGACTGAAGTAGTCAGGCCTGAATTGCATTAATATGCACACTATTTGTATACAAAATTTTAAGAATAGTTTTATTAAAGGTGCTTTAATGTCTTACAGAGAGATTATTTATTAACCGTCATCTGTTAAATGGTATTCAGGTAATCCCAGTAACTGCTATCCCTTGAGGTTGTGCTGTGAATTTAAAATAATTATTTTCTTATATGTTTGTATGGTTTTTGTTGTTTTAACGTTGAAAATATTTCTTATTTCCTCCCCAGAAATGCTCTTATAAAAAAAGAAAGCATAAACTCTGTTGTTCTCTGTGATGCTCCAGAAGATTCCTTTCAGCAATTGTTGGTTGCTGCTTCTGTATCAGCAAATGCAACTGGTAATGCTTAATAAATGTTTGAGCAGTTTCTCTAGATTTTTGTTTTTATGTGAATAGTTCTACAAGTAAATATGTCACTGTAGTTCTACATTATACCTTTTTGAGGTTTCATTTGCATTAGATACTCCTTTGATTTTTATTTTTTTCCTTCTTTAAATTTGGTGACAGGATCTACTGTGATTTTAGAGGAAACATCTTTGATGCCTCCTATTCCTGGCTTGCTTGCGCTTCTCAGTATGCTGTTTGCTCCTGCTATAGAACTCAGGTATTCATGTGTTTTAAAAAGTGGTTGTTCTTTTAGGGTTTTTTTAGGACCCTCACAAATTGGTCACAGATTTTTATTCCCCCACACCCCCCCTGCACTTCCAGCATTTAATATATTCTCTTCCTGCTCATGGAATTCTAGTATCTTTTGTCAGTATGTAGGTAAGATAACTTGTTTCATGTACTTAGGAACTGGTGCTGCAGGCTCTTCCCTCACGATAAGGCAGTACAGTTGCTGACAATAGTGCTGGAAGCCTAGGAAGATGAACTGTACAACTGGGCAAGTTTTAAATCTACACGTAAGGAGAGGAACTTACATGATTTTTTGTAAAACCTGAGTTCTGGCAGTTGCATTACTGTTGTTTAAATTCTTGTATCTGTAGACTGTCATTTCAACATAGTGATGCTAACTTTCCTTAATTAAAGTTTGCATATGTATGATTTTCTTTTTAAGTTTTATGAGTATATATTTTTCTAACCAGAACTCGAGTTTTGTTCCATCACTATATTTAGAAAACAGTATGACAAGGTGTGAATGCCTGTCATTTGTTTTAGCTGCTTTAAACACCTGTATCTTGCTTGGCATGGCTTAAACAAATTCATTTAAGTCTGTCTTCATGTGAATTTAGCTTTCTTCATCTCTAGGTGAGACTTTTCTTTTTTGTGTAGGGTTGATAAAAGTGGGAAGTATTTTACTGGTGTTCTGTGTGGTTTGGGTTGGAGTCGGACTTGTGGGGCTCCACTGCTTTCAGAAAATGACATGGAGCTGACATTTGACGTCCGTTTCGGAGTGGAAGACATATCAGAGGTAAAACATGCATAAGAACTTTTGCTATAGTAGGAATTAAGTGATTCAGAGTAGGAATTCAGTGCACCAGAGCTTGTTAACTCTTAGAGTTAATAAAACTTGTTTTAAGTTGTGTTTTTGGGGCTTTTTAGTGTACTACCTGTTTATAACCTTGGATTCTTATCAGAAAAAAACTTACCCCTCCATTCACTTTGAACAAAATAAAATACTATAGAACAATACATTGTAGTCTTTTTAAAACAGAATTTATTTTGTACTAATCAGATGTCAATACTTGTTAGTTATGTTCTTGGGATTATTACGGGTTTTCCTGATCAGCCTTGCAGTACTGCTTTGCAGTCTTCAGTTTGATTGTACAGCTCTGATAAATCATCTGTATCAAGCTACTTCTCCCAGAGCAGACTGACCAACCAGTAAAACCCCCTGTATTCCTCGTTACAGCCTTTTTGCAACTTGCAGACAGAGATCTGTTGGAAGGAAGTATGTACCTATACCCTGTTACACAGTTAAGTAAGCTGTGTTTGACCTGCGCTTCAGATTTCACCTGTGCTTTAGATTGTGAAGGACGCCACGTGCCCCAATTAGTTCTCTGTACAGCACTGGTACATTAGGTGATGACCAGTAGCCTCCAGAGGCTTTTTAAGAACGCAGTGGACATGCTGGGGCACATACTCGTGAGCTATTTTTCTGAAAGCACTGACATGGTGTGTGTGATGTCTGTATTGATGGTACCTTAGCCAGACTGGTAACACCAAGCTGTTAGGCATGTCAAAATTATGGACAGACAGGGAAAATGGACTTGATGATCCAACCTTAAAGATTCTGTGAAAATGCTTAAAATTTTTACAGAAGGAATTCTGTGCTGAAAAAAAAAATCCAGGTAAGTGGTAGCCTGTATGTTTTATAGCATATCTGAGTTACCTTGAAGATTGTGATACCAAGTAGCTGAACATCGACATCTTTGACCAGCGGAGATGCATCTGGAGGAAGAAGTGTTTCTAACGCTTCAGATGTTTTTGCTGTTGCTAATAATACTCCAGTTGAAGTTTGGTGCTATGGGTGCCACGACCACCGTCATGTCAGTGTAATACAATACAGAACCAGTGCTGGTTTAGAGTGCTTTCTATTCTGACACTGGTATTTTTACAGATAAACATCCTGAGGACAGCCATTAATAAGCTGCTTAGTGAGTGTGCAATGTGTTCTGGACAAGAGAGAATGACACAGCTGCAGGAAAACATTCGTCAGAAACTTCTATGGTAATAATTTTATAGAAATAAGATCGTCTGTTTCGCAGTCTCAGCAAAAAAACAAAATAAATGATTGCTTAAAGCGTCGTTCAGATTAGGCTTAGGGGAAATAATACATGTTCTCATTTAATGATGAACTTCATTTGCTTTGTTTATTTGTAAAGCAGTATACTCAACAACTTTATACTTCTTGTGGTAGCACTGGTTCTTCAGGGAAACCTGATCACTCCAGAGTCATAAAACCTAGACTGTAAAACCTGTTCTGCAGGATACCAGTTCTGATGTATCTTTGTTTTGTGTGCCCAGGACAAAGCTAATAAAGTCCTCTGGCATAAGAGTGCAGAAGGATTTAGAATTCCTTCTCCCTATTCGTTAAATTTGAATTGTGTGTGCTTCCTTTCCTCCCTCAACAGACCTGCGTAAGGTAGGTGTTGGCCAGGTTCATTGCTGGAAGTCTCAGGTTAACTTAGGAGTTGAAGTAAGGCCACCTGCTTTTTTTTTCCAGGCGGCCTCCCTGCTTCTGACTGAAGCAGTGGTTCTGAGGAGGCTTTTTGTGAGTCAGCGTAGGCAGTCCGGAGAATTTTTTTTCAGCTTGTGGTGTGTGGGAAGTGTTTGAGGGAGCCGGTTCAACGGCGTGTCCCTGTAACAGCTCCTTCTGATGCCTGCCGCTGCTGAGCGTGCTGTGAAAAATCTTCCCTTGTTTGTAAATGACACATGCATTTTGGTGCTGTCTGCATCATCAGTAGACTTTTCTCATTCTTACCTGGCTCCATACTGAACCGATTTCGAAAAAGAGTTAACTCTTAATTTGTTAGATATTCGTTAGGTAAGATATCTTATGCTCTCTGGTGTCTCTAGGAAATGGGACCTTTTTTGCATATAGAGCTGTTTTGAAGTAACTGTATGCCAAAGTGAGGCAATTCCTTGTGCTGAGAGAGATCGGGAGCTTGTAAGCATAGCTGTCCTTACCCTGGATTATCAAAATTATTATCAGAGCAGCTATTTATTCTGAGTTTGCAGCTGTTTCTTGTTTTTGAATGTACCAGCTCAGTTGATTATTTTTTTCCCAGCTGTGAGAAACCTATTATAATGCCTTTAGTTGAAAGCAACTGCCCATACTTCTTATTTCCAAAACTTGAAGGAGAATTCCATGCAGTGCATTTTATAATAAATCAAGAAATGTGAGGAGAGTCAGCCTTATCTGGAAATGAAATTAGAAGAGCATAAGCAATTGCCAGAAGATGTGGAGATACCTATTATGTGTTAGCTGACCAGAAGACATGTTGGATATGACAAGGGAGCAAGGTGATTATTTTTGGTTTGGATGCTACGCTGTGCGTGCTGCCAGCGGGTCACCTGCTGTCTGGCAGCCAGGAGCCCGCTGTTGCAGTGGTTTGTGTGTGCCTCCAGAATGTGGTGGTACAGCTTTACAAAGGCTGTACCTCAGAGATGCACGCTGCTCGCACTTCCAACTTAAGGAGCACCAGTGCAGGCTGATGGCAAGCTGTTTGTGTTTCAGATCTGCAAAACCCTTGGTGAAATACCAGCTGTCGAGCGTGCTGCTGATGCAATATTTAATTCCCTGTTTGTGTCCAAGTACCTCAGGCCAGTTGGTGTCTGCGATGCCTTTGGACACTGCCATGTATTACCCTGCTTAGACTTCAAAGTTGAACGAAGATGGCTTGTGTGATTGATGTGGTAATGAGCGTAGGGAGAAGTCAAGGGAAGTGAATAGGCAGAAAGCAGCAAAACACAAAACCTCTCTGGAGGTGACTGACGCATACTTGGACACCAATGCCTACATGCTAAATTCAAGGCACAAAAATGTCACAGCTATTCTTTAGACATGTGAATACCTGCTGCTGTTTCTGGACCTTTTTTGGGTTGATTGTTCAGTCAGGAGGGGAAGGAGCAGCCCTTTGATGCGGGTCCTCAGCACTGCAGTCTGGTTTGGTCAGTGCTGACTGCCTCCCTCAGTCATTCTCATCAGCCTTCTGGGCTTTTTGTTCTTCAGGAGTTTATACCTTTCTGCTGTAGAGACAGATAGGGTTACACTATCAAGAAACCAAATTCAGTAATTACTCCATATTTTTATTCTGGATTATTTTTCTGAAATCCCTGAAGCTAGGCCTTTTTCTTTTTTAAACGTTTTTGAAGGAAGGGACAATCTGTTTGTTATCATCTGGTTATTGTCATGATGTCTTTTGTGTGAAATGTTTCTTCATTTTGAATATTTTTTTCTGATTGTGCTTTGGCTTACGTCTTGGAAAAAAAGCCCTAACCTTTTATTAATAAAAGTGTAAATATGTAAAAATTTAGCCTGAATAGTCTTTCATAACTTTTTTCCATTTTTTGAAAGCTAATTGTGTTTACAACATGTCACTGCTACTTAAGACGAAAATGTGTGTTTGAAAAACACATCTAGACAGAATTAATTAAAGTCTACTACTGTTGTACTTTGCACAGCTTGAGGAAATAACTGGAGCAGACAGACAATCTATAGTAATTGAGTTGTCATGCAAAACCAAATACCCTAAAAATAGCTGTATTACACATTCGAGTGAATGAGGATGCATAAAACTCACAGAATAAATGACAGTTGCAAATTCCAGTTCTTTGTAAATTAAAAAAAACCAACCAAACCAAAACCAAACGTAATTTTCTTTAAAAGAAAAGGTGTTCTAATACACTTGATGTCCCTGTGAAAATTTGTATTTTGACTTCTTACAGAGAGACAAAGTACAGAGAAGTGGACAAATCAGATGAGATTAACAAGGAAATTTAAGGTTGCCTTCAGCACAGACACCTTGTAAATGCCCAGTTATATCCAATATAAAAATTCCTTTGTATTTGTAGTTAATCAAATGCAAGTGTATTTATTAAGGTTATTTTAATGTAATTTCAGTTTAATCTGCAAATCAAAACCTCAAGATAAAATTGTTCCTACATGGTATGAGAAGCCATATGCATGGAACCAGGTAAGGCCATAAAGACAATTTTATTTTTATTTTTTCGTAAAAAGATCAGTAGAGTTAGTTAAGAATGGTCAAAGGGAGAATTTCCTTTAGAAGGTTGACTTTTTGGAGCCTGGGGAGAAAAATATTAAAAAATTCAAAGATACTGAAAGCACTAGAAAGAGTCTAATTTAAGGCCTAAGAACTGCTGTGTATACATCAGCCTCTATTGATAGCCTATTTTTGTAGAGTGTATTTAGTTTGATGGGTGGTTTGTGTTTTAGCTTTGTTATACAAATATTTAGCATTTTCAAACAGAACACTTCATGATTTTTAAGTTGAGAGAGATTCTAAAGGCAGCTTTACATCTGTTGGAAGTTAACATTTTGTATTCTTCTTTTTATTAAGCAGCTGTGGCCCAGAGGAAAGATTGATTCATTTTTCTTGTGTAGGGTTTATCTGAATGCAGTGCAGTTCAGTTTTGGTTTGGGTTGCTGTGCTTTCAGGTGGCTTTTCCCCTTTTAAGCAGGCAGAAATGTGGCTTGCTTTAGAATGAATGTGGTGGGATCAGATAGAAGGGCAGTTTTCTCAAAATCCAGGAGGGTTTCTCAAAGCTGAAAAGTTTAGCTTCCTACTCTGTTGGAAATCTTACCCTTCTTTCTGTCAGGGCTTCTGCAGTCCACTACATTTCCTGACGAGCAAGGGCATTTTCTTAATTAAAAGGGGGTAAGGAATTACCGAGTGCAGCAGTAAGATTTCTCCATGCGTGCCCTCTCTGTGCCTCTCCCAACCTGAGGCATGTAAATGAGAGGCTTAGGTTTGTCTTCTGGGTAAGACTGACGACAGTGAATGAGCAGCAAGGGCACTTCTTCCTCGTAGGCGCTCACTGTGGGGTTAGTGTGTGTCGTAATACACTGCCTTAAGCCAAAGTGTCTTCATATTCCAAATACAGTTATCCTTGGTATTATGAAGATAATCTATTCAGTTATGCTGGTGTGTGGCTTGTTATAACAAGTTAATGTATAGGCCTTGGATCAGGATTTTCCCCCTGGAACCAAAATGCCTGTATGGTTTGAAACTGGCAAAACTCTTCAAAATTCTTCCTTGATGATGTGATATAGGAAGATGATACTAGAATGCATTCTGACTTTCACCTTGCTTCTTTTGATTAGGTGGATTCTCGGCAGATCATTGACCAGTCTGAGAAGCAGCATGAAAGAGGAAATGGTCTTTATCAGCTACATAAGCTTGTGGTGTTGAATGTTTAGGTATTTCTAGAAGCCTTTCAGAGGAGGAGATATTACAATTAGTCTAAGAATTACTTTGTCTTCTAGATAACCCTCGGGTGTTTGTTTTGCAAGACTGTTCATAAGATAAGTTTAACTGTACTAAAATACAGTTTGGAATATGTTAACATTTGTTTTAAAAAAAAGCTAAGGTTTGCTAACCTAGAGCAGAGACGTTTTTTCATAAAACAAACTGACTTAAAGCAAGATGCAAATTTCATTATAATAATTCTTCTGAGCAGGTTTATCACAAGGTGCGTGAAAGACAAAGCAAATCTAGGTTTATTGTTCGTTTTGCTTCTAAAACCTCATAAGCCATGGGGCTTCATTTTTTGTCTTTAACTGCAAGTTTGCATTTTCCTGGGTTTTGTCATTAGTTTTTCAAAAAGCCATACAAGAAAGGTCTTTGGGGTTTTCCTTAACCAAAAACTAGAGGTCAAAGGAAACTGATGATCTAAATTATGTTCTGATCCAAAATATGACTTCATATCCTGGATATTTTTTATTAATTTTTCATACAGCTGTAATACATGGTTTCTTTTCCTGTGTGGCAGAAGAATGCTTTTGAATTACTGATTTATGGCACCTTTGTTTCATCCTTTCCTCTTATTTTTACCCATGAGATCTTTAGTCCTAAAAATGAGGTCAGTGGTTTCAGAATAAAATGCAGAAGTTAAATAAAACGTATTTGTCTCTTTTGTTGTGCGATCATGCTTAGTAAAAAGCTACGTTTAGTTATTAATGGTATGCGATTGCATTCATGAAATACATGAATACAAAAACAGTATATGGAAAAGTATTAATCTTTTCACTATTCACTCGATTTGAAGATCATGTAATGTTTTCTGAAGAACAGACAGAATAAATTCTAACCATAAAAAACTGGCAGATTTGGGGAAAATAAGGGGATGCTTAAACTAAGAGATTATTTTAAGCTCTGCTTAAACAGAGCGGTAACTGTTTTGGTGGCTTACTGTAAGCGATATTTCCTTAGACCCATTTTACTAATCCATGTAAATTAAAAAACATCATGCTTTATTTAGTGAGATAGGCCTAATAGACAAATTGCATCTCAAGTGGCTCAGACAACAGTATTTCTCAGCTGAGTATGCAAATTAAGTGTTGCAGCAAAACACCTTTGGGGGCAAATCAAACAGGCAGAATGCCACATCTTTGCTTTGCCTATTAATGGTGGGAATTTCTGTAGGAAAAAATTCTGTATTTGGTAATACCAAAAGGCATGATATAAATAATGAAAAT
Source organism: Psophia crepitans (assembly GCA_013399095.1). Lineage (NCBI taxonomy): Eukaryota > Metazoa > Chordata > Aves > Gruiformes > Psophiidae > Psophia > Psophia crepitans. The sequence goes on along the minus strand of VWZZ01003752.1, from coordinate 2,557 downwards.
TATCATGATTCCTCATAGAGAGGAATATATTTTCCGTATTCTCTTTTTTTTTTAATTTTTTCCTTTTTTGATTCTCTGGCTGCTGCGTCCTGGTGTGTTCGTGTGCGTGTGCTGCCATCTGGTGAGGGCTACTGATGTGCTGCGTGTTCCCTTTCGGAGGTCTGCTGCGTCGTGTGGCAATGCTTTCGGTAAAGAGGAGGTGCTCTGTAACAGCTCATGTCCTAATACAGCTGAAAGGTTTCTACACTTGTCCTTATGATGAGAGAAGGAGATAATGCCAGCTTCCCCACAGTTCAACAACCCATAACCTGCCACTGGTCAGTTGAGAAAGGAGAACTGCGTATTAACTCTAAAGAGCTCCCAGTTTTGTCCTGGGTACATATTAGGCCTGCAGACGTGATACATGACAGCTTATCCTCGGAGGAAACAGAACATCTTACAAGTTAGCCTTGCTGGGAAATGTTATTTATTGCCAGGTGAAAATATAGTACTAAGATTTAAAAAGCTGCAGTTGTATTTTATTGCTTGATTTCAGTTTCATCAGTGTTGCAGAGTCGCTTAAACAAGTCTAAGGTAAACAGCTTCAGGATTTCTCCCTCCAAGGTTAATAGCATGCAGCAGTGGAGAAAGAAGTATTGAAAATAGTAGTGCCTTTGTACGGCTGTAGAGCTGATCCCCATGTGCCTTTCAGGCGTTACTGCCATCAGAAAAAGGCCATGACTGCTTGTCAGGATGCCTTTAGTCTCACCATGGTTTATTAGTGATCACCCACATCTACGTATTTCTTCCATCACTGAGTCCAAGGCAGAAATATTTGAATCTATGAATGGTCAAATTAACCCTCTTGAATGCCTCCAAGAGTAATGATAAAGCGACAAATTGTATTGGTAGGTGCCTCTCAAGTCAAGCTGTTATTAATAACTTCCCCCACAGCTACAAGGAAATCAGGTAGCAGTTTTACGTCAAAAGAATTTATTTTGCCATTGCACGTAATTAATTTTGGAATTTACTGCCACAGTAAGAGTAGACAATATTGGTTTTCTATCCTTTTAAAAATGCTGTAACAGGTCAGACTAACAACTCCATCTGTGATTGAAACTCTGGAATCAGAAATAGTAGAATTGGATCGCCTGGGTGATCAATAATAGAGTAAGATGTCATTAAACACAGTCTACACTAAAGAGAGCTGTTCAGGATGCAGAGTCTGTTTCCCTTGTCTTGCTGTCGTCTTCTACTTCCTTACACCTCTTCTAATCTAGGATTCTGCAGGTGAAAGGAGGTGGAGGCACAGCTGGTGTTCTCTGCCCCCAGGTCTTCTGACAGCAGTGTAGGACTGCCAGGATGCAGGCGTACCGTGCAGATACAGGTATGCCTGGCCACAAGCATTCCAACTAGAGCATAAGGCGTACGCACCTCCGCAGCTGGATGTGATTAAGGACAAATACATCCTGCAGAACCCTCTAGATGTTACGTGATCAGTGACTTCTCATTTCTTCTGTAAATTAGTACCTGAAAACAACTTCAATTAATTACAAATAAATTGAGCTGATAACAGATTCTGTAAATAGTCCAGATACTCTTGAATTTTTCCTAGATTACTACTTGTAGTGGTTACATCTGGATCAGAGCAAAGAAATGAGATTTAAGAAGACTTTTGCCTGCCAGCCTATTCATTTAGTCATCAGATCATTAAATAATAATAAAAAAGATAGTGTTAAAAAAGGATAGAGGGTGTGAAATGCAATGCCTTTTGGAACTACAGTTCAAGAGATGTGCCATATAAAGTGGTGACTGGGGGAAATTTGAGAAGCCTAAAGTGGAGTGATAAATGTGTATCTAAGGGAGTTTATCTGTTTCTCTTTGTGAGGGTGTCACGACAGGCAGTGGTGTGGAATTTGTTCACCTGGAACAATATTAGCCTCAGCTTAAAGTCTGTCGTTCTTGCTGCAAGAGACAATGATAAAATTACAGTCCCTCTGTGACAAGAAAATACCTTTATAATCTCTTGAGTTCTCTTAAGCTACTATGAACACACAGTGTTGGGTCAGCACAGGCCAGCTGATTGCATTCAGCACCAATAATCTTTCTTCAAATAAGTACATTAGTTATTCTTTATCACTCAAATTGTCTCTGTATTTTCCCAACCTAAATGTTGCAGAGGAAGGCGGTTTCCAGAAAGATTTGTTTTGAGAGAAAGAGGGCTGGAAGGACACAAAAGCAAAATATTTTCTGATCTCAGTGTTACGGATTATGTAGCAAAGAAAAAACAACCTCAAAATATCTGCAGGCATTTTTCAGGACGCCTTTGCTATTAAAAGCAACCAGTATATAGTCTAGACCACGGTGGCAACGGCAGGAGTGCCAGGGTATTCGAAATGCTCAGACTTCAGTGTTACCTAGACCGGTGCTGAACAGACTTGGAGGGTATTCTGCTAAACATCATCTGGTTTGTTAATGCTCGGCTATAAAAAGTGCAAGACAAAGAGAATCTCTGAATGCAGAAGGGTGTTGTGGCCAGGGAAAACAATGCAAACTGTTTTACCAAGGGAAAGTCATG
>VWZZ01003751.1:3985-28856 GCA_013399095.1 Psophia crepitans | reverse complement strand
AAACAATTCTATGATTCTGTGAAGTTACCAGATAAGCTCATTCCTGGCACCAGATTTCTAGCACAAAGTCAGCTGGGGGGCTCCCTCAGGTCAGGTTCTCAAGCTGCAGGTCTGTATGTATAGCTTATAATAGGTCCAGCCAAACAACAGGGATAAGAATGCTGCAGCATCCATCTCTAGTGATCCAGATTCTGGGTAGGTGGAGAGGGACAAAATCTATCCATGCTCCACGCTGCTGACTGATAGATTCAAAACCATCAAATACATAATGCTTCGCCTGAGACAAAAGCGTCGTAACACAGTGCTGCTCTAGCTACAGTGTTTTTGAACTGCAGTATCCAGGCCAAATCAGAGCATAGACAGATATTCTTATCATAGAATCATAGAATGGCTTGAGTAATATTCTGGTTCCAACTGCTCTACCATAGGCAGCGATGCCACCCACCAGATCAGGTTGGCCAGAGCCCCATCCGACCTGGCCTTGAACCATTTCCAGGGATGCGGCATCCACAGCTTCTCTGGGTAACCTGTTCCAGTGCCTCACCACCCTCACAGTAAAGAATTTCTTCCTAACATCTAATCTAAGTCTCTCCTCTTTTAGTTTAAACCCATTACCCCTTGTCCTATCATTATCTACCCTAGTAAAGAGTCCCTCTCCATCTTTCCTGTAGGCCCCCTTTAGGACCTGGAAGGCCACAATTAGGTCTCCCTGGAACCTTCTCTTCTCCAGGCTGAACAAGCCCAACTCTCTCAGCCTTTCTTCATAGGAGAGGTGTTCCAGCCCTCTGATTGTCTTCGTGGCCCTCCTCTGGACTTGCTTCAACGGGTCCACATCTTTCTTCTGCTGTGGGCTCCAGAGCTGGACGCAGTACTGCAGGTGTGGTCTCACGAGGGCAGAGTAGAAAGGGACAATCACCTCCCTTGACCTGCTGGTCATGCCTCTTTTGATGCAGCCCAGGACACTGTTGGCCCTCTGGGCTGCAAACGCACACTGCTGGCTCATGTCAAGCCTTTCGTCCACCAGAACCCCGAAGTCTCTCTTCGCATGGCTGCTCTCAATGTATTCTTCTCCCAGACTGTACTTATGGCTGGGATTGTCCCAACCCAGGTGCAGCACCCTGCCCTTGGACTTGTTGAACCTCATTTGGTTCACATGGGACCACTTCTGAAGTCTGTCCAGGTCTCTCTGAATGGCATCGCGTCTTTGGTATGTCTTAATGGGAACTTGCTAATATGATGACACAGCTTCTACAGTAGTATTGGCTCTCATTTAGTCATTTTGGAACATGAAGAGAATGAGATCAAGTCTGTGCATACATGACTAGATATACATGTGCCCCTTGAGGTAGGGTTTAGTACACAATCTCTTAAAAGGCTTGTTTGCAGAGATAGGATGACTGTATTTTTAATTTTTTTTCCAATATCTGAACTTCTGAAAATAATTCTCTATCACTTTCAGAAGAGACTTACACTCTCTGTTTCCTTGTTAATAGGATGCACAATTTCCAGCCAATCTAGTGCTGAACGTCACTTTTATAACTTTTATAAAGTTACACACCACTATGTTTTCTTTTCCCCTGCGTCCTAGCCAGCCACAGTGGTGGGATTTCTTACCACCAGGAAGAGGTGAAGAACCTCAGTGAGCTTACTTGCACTTGCTACTGATAACATTGCTCACCAGGGTGTTTCTTGAAGTGTGGCAGCATGGATATCTTCATGGCATGATTGCTGGGGTTCTCTGACTCCTTCTCTGTGTCTTTGACTCCCCTCATGCACATTATGTGGTTAGAGGGAGACACTGGTACACATACGAACTTGAGGCCATGTGGCTGAAGCTTCTATTCCTACCTATAGAGTAAAGGTTGCTCCTCATCAGCTTCCTCCTGAAACTAACTATGCTGATCATCACAGCTCCAGGAGGAGGAAGTTTGACAAAAGGAATTCTGGCAAGTGTAGGGTCTGTTTCTGCTCCTTGGTTGTCTTAAATCTCTGGTTAGTGTCGACCAGCTGTCTGGGATCTTTCTTGAAGCAGTGGGCACTGTGGAGCACTCTGTTACCTTCTTTTCCTAGTTCAGCATTTTTGACCGCCTTTCACATAGGCACTTTTTGTTCTGGTTTTTTTTTTTTCTAATTGTACTCTAAGTTTCCCCTCTTTTATTGTAGTCCTTTCTTCCCTTTTTGGGAAACTTTCTTTTCTTTAAAAGAGGATTCATGGCCACTGTTCTCTTGTTTCTTTCCTCTATATTCCCCTGCTCTTTAACAAAATTGAGAGGTTTTGTTTCTTCAAGTATTGCTTTCTTGCAATTCACAAATAGTAGGGCAATTTTTCTAACAAAGTGAGATTTCTGCCATGTTTATTTCCTCCTTTCTGATACTTAGATATTTGAAAAGGATATAATGACAATTTTAAAATATAGTTCAAGTACTTTGGCAGTGTATTGAACTAGTTGAGAGTTAAATTCATTTCTATATCCTTTTACAGACACTCCTAGACCAGTGCCAGAAGATGGAAGTAGATCTAACCTCCCTGAGGGATGTGTTAGATGCAGAGAGACGAGAGTCTCAGGATCTCAGAGAGAAGATGGAGCTGGAACTAGCTGGGAGGAAGCTGTCCTCCCATCGTTTGCAGGAGGAGGTACAGTGTCTCTCAGAACAGCTGGAAGAGGCAAGAAGAGCACAAGCTGAATTAGAGGTGAAGTGTAAAGACCTGGAGCAGGAACAAAGGCTGGAGGTGGAAGAGAAAAACCTGCAGATTAGTTGTCTTAAGGTGGCTGAGCAAGAGCTGAAATCGAGCTGTGCTGTCCTTGTAGCTGAAAACAATCAGCTGAAACAGGATGTTGACCGGCTGTTGGTGTTGTCTGCTGAAAACAGTGCTACAATACAAAAACTACAGGGTAAGCAAGCACAACAGTTGGTGAAGCAGATTCTCAAGAGCCTAAGAATCATTGGATTGCCTTTTATTCGGCTTTGTTTTTATAATAGGTCACGAGAAAGTCTTGGTATCACAATTTCTAATTGCATAGGAACATAGGAGTGGTTGTACTGTATCAAACTAAAGGTGTCTCTAGTGCAGTCCCACCTTTCTGTCTTTGGCAGTGACCAAAGCCAGTTGGAAGAATCATAGAAGCATACAATGGTTAGGGTTGGAAGGAACCTCAAAGATCATCTAGTTCCAACCCCCCTGCCACGGGCAGGGACACCCTCCACTAGACCAGGTTGCCCAAAGCGTCATCCAACCTGACCGTGAACACTTCCAGGGATGGGACCTCCACAGCTTCTTGGGGCAACCTGTTCCAGTACTTTACCACCCTCACAGTAAAGAATTTCTTCCTAAAATCTAATCTAAATCTCCACTCTTTTAGTTTAAAGCTATTCCCCCTTGTCCTATCACTCCCTGCCCTTGTAAACAATTCCTCTCCAGCTTTTCTGTAGGCCCCCTTTAGGTACTGGAAGGCCGCAGTTAGGTCTGCCCGGAACGTTCTCTTCTCCAGGCTGAACAGACCCAACTCCCTCAGCCTGTCCTCGTAGCAGAGGTGCTCCAGCCAACTTTGTGGCCCTCCTCTGGACTTGCTCCAACAACTCCATGTCTTTCCTGTGCTGGGGCCCCAGAGCTGGATGCAGTACTCCAGGTGGGGTCTCACGAGAGCAGAGTAGAGGGGGAGAATCACCTCCCTCGCCCTGCTGGCCACACTGTTTTTGATGAAGCCCAGGGTGTGACTGGCTTTCCGGGCTGCCAGTGAACATTGCCAGTTCCTGCCCAATTTTTCTTTTACCAGTAGCCCCAAGTCCTTCTCTGCAGGCCTGCTCTCAATCCATTTACCTCCTAGTCCTTATTGACACTGGGGATTACCCCAACCCAGCTGCAGGACCTTGCACTTGGCCTTGTTTGAACTTCATGAGGTCTGCACAGGCCCACTCCTCAAGCTTGTCAGTGCCTCTCTGGATGGCATTCCATCCCTCTAACAAATCAACTGCACTGCTCAGTTTGGTCTCATCTGCAAGTTTGCTGAGGGTGCAGTTAATCCCACTGTCTGCATCATGAATGAGGATGGTAAATATTATTGGTACCAGTATGGACCCTTGAGGGTCACCACTCGTTACTGGTTTCCACTTGGACATTGAGCCATTAACTATATAATTCTTTGTATGCAGCCATCAAGTCAGTTCCTTACCCATGTAACGATCCATCTGTCAAACTCCTATGTCTGCAATTTAGTGGCAAGAACGTTGGGGGGACAGAAGTCCATCTTTTAATCTGATACCATGCCCAGAGTTAATATACATGGAAGGCTTTTATTAGCTTTCTTGAAAAGCAGCTCCTTCCTTCACTGAGGAATTCCACCTGAAAATTGCAGTGACTTTAGAGCTTCACTGTCATGTCACTGTCACTGCCAAGCATGGCTTTTCCCAATGCATGCTTACTTCAAAACAAGATTTGGGGTTTTTTTGTTGGAATTTTGTCTCCAGTGGGTGTGTTGAACACTTGATTACTGACATCTGATAATATTTTAAATGTTGGGAGATGTAATTTCTTTGAAAAAAACAAAAACAAACAGAACCCCCTAAAATCCCACCAAAAACCCATACCAAAAGATTAAATGGAAATGTAAAAAATCATCATCTTTCAAACCTCCTCTGTAGGTTCTAAATATTTTGCTACTCTTATTTGTCTCCTGATGACTTTCAAAGTTGTCAGTCTTATTTGAAGAGTAACCCTAACCCTAAAACTGCCCACAGTACTCCAGTCCTAATTTGAGTAGAATGAAGTAAGGATTTACATATAGTTACCTTATATTTTGTGGTTTCTTATGATTTTCAAACAAACCTCAACAAATGCTACCAAACTACTTAACTTTCATTTTCTAAAATGTAAACACTTTTGAAGTATGATCTTTTAATTTTCATGGGCTTAGCTGTGCATTATACCAGTATATCTGTTGCTTTCTTTACTAGTCACGTGAATTCCTTAAATTTTTCTTGAAGCAGCTCTTTGAGTAATTGAATGTCTCTCCTCATGCTACATAAGAACATTCAGTTTACCTTTTTCTACTTTCCCTCTACACTAAGAAAATAGACAGGAGTTAGGTTAACAGTTGGACTGCATGATTTCAGAGGTCTTTTTGAACCTAAATAGTTCCATGATTCCATGATCTTCAGGAAAAGCCTATGAAGTTGTCCTGGTTTCGCTGGGATAGAATCATAGAACTTGTTTTCTGCATAGAAAAGCTGTATTTTAGAGCAGCTTTTAATTCTGTGACAACAAAGTTGATAAGACACTTTGATTTAGTTGATGGCCAGCTATGGAATGCAGGTTTCCATAGTAATCAGGGTCTTTAGCAGTTTTGAGATAGCCAGGTGCAAAAGCTAGGAGGAGCATAAGGTAGGGCATCTGACCCGAGCTGGCCAACAGAAGTATTGCATACGATAAATGTCACACTCCCTATAAATTAGGATATTCTCTGGGACGACCCTCTCTCTTTAATGGCTGCCATCCCTGGAGGGTCTCGCCCATTGTCCCGTTCCTGAGGCCTACTCTTTGCTACCGAAACCTGCCCTGCCAGATGTGGTGACTGTCGCATGTTGGCTGGAGCTGTGCTACTCGCTGTGTGTGGCATCAGCACTCACTGCTAAGAGAGTGCAGCTCACCATCCCTGTATTGGCTGAGTATAACCTTCTGTATTTTATACTTGTATTGGTATTGATATTAAGGTTTTTTACTCTTTTGTTACATCTGTTTCTATTTCAACCCACACGTTCCATTTTCTTTTCCCAATTTCCTCTCATGTGAAGGGGAGGCATCAGGAAATAAAACAACCGTCTAAACCACGACAGAAGTTCAGCCAATTAAAGGGAAAGCAAACACAGAATCATAGAATCGTTTAGGTTGGAAAAGACCTTTAAGATCATTAAGTCCAGCCATTAACCTAGCACTACCAAGTCTACCACTAAGCCATGTCCCCAAGCACCCATCTACATGTTTTTAAAATACCTTCAGTGGTGGTGAATCAACCACTTCCTTAGGTAGCCTGTTCCAAGGCTTGATAACCCTTTCAGTTGAGAAATGTTTCCTAATATCCAATCTAAACCTCCCCTGGTGCAACTTGAGGCTATTTCCTTCTGTCCTATCACTTGTTACTTGGGAGAAGAGACCAACACCCACCTTGATACAACCTCCTTTCAGGTCTCCCCTCAGCCTCTTTTTCTCCAGACTAAACTACCCCAGTTCCCTCAGCCTCTCCTCATCAGACTTGTTCTCCAGACCCTTCACCAGCTTTGTTGTCCTTCTTTGGACATGCTTCAGCACCTCAATGTCTTTCTGGTAGTGAGGGGCCCAAAACTGAACACAGTACTTGAGGTGCAGTCTCACCAGTGCCAAGTGCAGGAGGGTGATCACTGCCCTGGTCCTGCTGGCCAGACTATTTCTGATACCAGCCAGGATGCTGTTGTTGTTGTTTGCCAATGTTCAGCTGGCTATCAACCAATACTACTCTGCCACCTCCAGGTCACAGATCAGGTGTTAAACAGGAGAGGTCACAGATAGACCTCTGTGATGTTCCACTTGTTCCTAGCCTCCAGATAGAGTATGATTTACTCACCACTGTTCTCTGAGCCTGATCATTCAACCAGTTTTTTTAATGCATTGAGTTGTCCTTCAATGCAGATCATCGCTTCTTATTTTCAATGCAAAAATACTGTGTGTAACAAGGCAAAAGCCTTGTTAAAGTCAACGTAAATGCTCTCCACTGCTCTCTCCGCATCCACAAATGGATAAAAGTCAATCGAGTAGTCCAAATGGGATTTAATCTTAAAAATCCATGCTGACTGTTTTTCAGTCACTACCTCCTCTTCCATGTGCCTGCTAATGTGCTCCAAGCTGTGATTTCTGGAGAGAGCAATGCGAGGCATACTGGCTTATAGCTTAGCATGTCATCTTTTTGGCCTTTTTTTGAAGATGGATACACCATTTGCCTTTCTCCAGTCATAGTGGTCTTCCCTCAATTTCCGTAAGCTTTCAGTGATGATATTGTCCTTGCAAGGATTGCTGGCCAGCTCTCTCAGGAAGGACCCTTGACTACAAGACAACCCGTCCGTTCTCCTAAATTTGTATTGTCTGATTTCTCACAAGTAGTCCTCAACTCAATCCTCAGGACAGAGGCTTGGAAAACTTTGCTGGTGAAGAGAGAGACAAAGGTGGTACAGAGTATCTTAGCATTACCTGTGTGCACTGTCACTAAATCATAAACCTCATTCAGCAACAGTCCCACATATTCCTTGTTCAGCCTTTTACTACTAATGTAGAAGCTGTTCTTGTTACCCGTAACTGCTAGAGAGAGTCTGGCACAGAGCCACGAAGATGATCAAGGGAGTGGAACATCTCCCTTATGAGGAAAGGCTGAGGGAGCTGGGTCTCTTTAGCTTGGAGAAGAGGAGGCTGAAGGGTGACCTCATCAATGTTTATAAATATGTTAAGGGTGAGTGTCAGGAAGATGGAGCCAGGCTCTTCATGGTGTCACTAAGTGATAGGACAAGGTGCAACGGGTGCAAGCTGGAGCGTAGGAGGTTCCGGGTTAATGTAAGGAAAAACTTTTTCACCGTGAGGGTGACAGAGCCCTGGAACAGGCTGCCCAGAGAGGTTGTGGAGTCTCCTTCTCTGGAGACATTCAAAACCCAACTGGACGTGTTCCTGAGTGATGTGCTCTAGGTGGCCCTGCCTTGGCAGGGGGGGTTGGACTAGATGACCTTTCTAGGTCCCTTCCAACCCTTGTGATTCTGTGATTCTGTCACGTTCCTTGCAAGTCTGAACTGAAAGCAGCTTTCCTTTAATTTTAGTCTGTATAACAACAATCGTTATTTTCCAAAAGGTGCTTAAAACAGCATGTTGTTTTGTTGGTTTGCCTCTTAAAAAAGGCAAAAAAACCCCCAAAACGTGTTATCCAATGATAGTGTTACTAACAGCCATGTGCTCTGTTCTCTAAAGCTCCTGGAAGAGTGTCCTGTTACTTTCTAAATCAGAGTTTTAGTTTTCAAAGAAATTATCTGTGTTTGAATGTTTCAGAAATACCACGCTTGCAACTTGTTCTCCAGGAGCCTCAGCAGGAAGCTGTGATGGTCACAGAAAATGTGAAGCAGGTAATGATTAAACAGCTGAAATAAGCTAAAACTCAAATAGGTCAAGGACTGGCCTTAAAACAGCTAAGCTGTTACGGCCTTTTTTAACAATCCTCTTTGGAAGGTGGTTATTAACTGGATTAATGATGAAAGACAGAAATAGCTTCCAAATACTGCTCGTACTGTGTTCTTATCAGACTGTATTTTCCTTTGCCAGCAATCTTGTCCTTCATCCACTCAATCCATATGTGTGCTATTTTCTCCCTCTTGTGAGTTAGTTCTTCAGCAAAACCATAAGCTAAACTTAGGCAAGTCTCAAGAAATACAATTGCAAAGGCTTAGTTGTCATTACAGGATGCCTTTCAAACCAACCCTATCCGTTCCCACTGCCCTGGTGAGGATATTGAAGACTGACTGGAGGACTGCCTAGAGGAAGCTGAGTTCTCTTTGTTAAGTGAGAGACACGTAGACTCTAGCCTTGTATGCTTCCACTGTGAACAGCTGCAGGTACAATTGCCATCAGTCTATTGGTGAGAAGAGTGCAGGATTAGATACATGCTGCTTTGCTTTATACTCAGTCAGCCAGGTGATGGAGATGGCTGCCTTGTATATCTGTAAGAATTTGTTACAGGACTGTTAACTTAGAGCAAGCTCTGGGCTCTTTCCAAACTGCTCCACTCTGTTCCAACCTGCCAGCAGGGGGAAAAAGATGATGCTGTGTTTTATCTAATACATTCCTCTCCAGTAGAGAGAGTTTATAGTATGTATATTACTATGAAGTATTAGGGAAAAAGTTGACATTTGGGACTTATGTTGGAAATAGAGAAGGCATTTTGAGTCAGCTCATCCTGCTTGACTTCAGACCCTTTCATTTCAGCTGCCTGTAGTCAAAGTGTGAGCTCTTGGATCAATGGGTACATACCCACCCCCACACATGGTCTTTTCAAGGACACACATAAGCCTTTGAGCTGTTTTCTAGAGCCCCTTTATAGACAGTGGAGATAACAGGTTCTTTAACATATGATTCACCTGGACGAAGGTAGAAAATGGGTTAAAGAATCCAACCCTGGAATTGTCCATTTCAATGTCTTAATTATAAAAAGAGTCTAGCTAAATAGCTTGCATATAAGTATTTATATTTGGACAGCTATATCGTGCCACCTGTGCATCTGACCCATTACTTTAGGTGAATATATGTGTGAATCGAAACCCAGTTTCAGGGGTTTGGGCCACGTGCACAAGTTCTTTGGATGCATGTCATACGTTCCATTTCAGTGCGTGGTGCTTGCAAAGGCACACTGCTCTAGAACCTGGGGCTGGAGATAGCTTCCTTATGATTGTGTGACCTGTTAGTGTCCTGTATTCTAGGTGGTTACAGCAAATGTTAATTCTGAACACTTCATTTCGTTTTCAGTCTTTCCATTGTTGGGTTGGGGTTTTTTTACTTGCTTTTTGTCAGTGGGAGGGAGTAGCTTTTTTTAGAGACACTTTACTTAGTTCTGACTTGTAGTCTTTGTACTAGTTCAAACCTTTTCCCACAGAAGTAGTACTAACGGTGTCAGTTGTTTCTTGTGGTGAAACACAAGGTGTGTTGTGAACTAGCCAGAACTATTGCTGTTCATTTTAGATGCATGCTAACTTGTAAATGGACTTTTCAGAATTAAGAAATTAGTAGATGAAATCTTAGTTCTTGTGTGGATGTTGACAGCAAACTAACCAATTTCCTGGGCTTATTCAGCATCTTTGTGTGGGCAGATAAAGTTTGTGTCTGTGAAACAGCAAAATGTCCTCTCTTTCCAATGTGTTCTGTTGTCTTCAACAGTCAGGTTCTGTCCTGTCTGACAGAGAAGTGGGAGACATATAGTAGTGAATAGATTTTTGTGGGGTGATTTGTTTGTCTGTGTGGTGGAGCCTAATGTAACTTTCCTGGGAAGACTACAGATTGTCTGCTGGAGTAGTGAGGCATACAGTGACAAACACATGACTTCTCACCTTCTCTGCTTGGGTAGATCAGTGAGAGGCTATGAATCTACAGTTAGTCCTTTTGAAGTAATGAAGATGGAAGAGGAATCATCTCAAGGTGGGAAGGAAGTTACTAGAGTCTTTACATTCATTGATATCCTAATCTGCTGAGATACGTCTTAGTCTCTTGCTTAACATCAAAACCAATATACCTTTTATTTTAATATAAATTGGGACTGATAGTTTTTACTTAAACCTTGGCAGATCAGCAGGTAGCTAAGATAGCTGTCTTCTAACGCAAAGATCATGGCTCAAAACTAAGCACTTTTTTCTTCAACTAATAGTATAAGAATGTTGGACCTGAGGTGAAATTGCAAGACATGCTGACTCTGGAAGCTCCAGCCTCTTACATAAACTGCTCTTCTGCTTCTACAGGTGAGGGTACAAAATAAGACATGTGACAAGAAAACTGTGGAAATTTGAAGAGTTTCAGGGAGAAATCTAAGGTGGTTTAGAAACAGGAGCTTTGAGGTCAGAATCTAAATATGTACAGGAGATAGAAAAGATGCACATGAGGTAGAAGAGAACATTCTAATGTGGGATGGATAGGATTTATCAGAAGAGAAGAAAGAAGTGGTTCCTAAGATGAAAAGGGGAGAAGAGTTTGAAGGGGAGTGTGTTTGTAGATGCAAAGGCTGATGTCTAAGACACAGAAGAGAATTAAGGTAAGATGAAGAATTAGGTTCCCCTCTGCAAGCCAGTAAGTTTCTTTTTGTGTCTGAAATGACTACCTCCAGATTATTTAAAAAACCCAACAAACCAGCCAATCTAAACAAAACAACCTGTTACCTAGTTCACTTGTTTCTTTGCCTCTTCATTCTTCTGTAGAAGTTAGGTATAGTGCAGATTTGGGTGATGGCAGCATGCAGCAAAAGCAGAAGATTTTGCATGTGCAGATTATTGGAGATGTCTGGGTGCAGTGTGTGTGTCTGTCTCACTTTGGAAACTAGAGAAGCTCCAGTCCCATATATCATCTCTCCATTTACGTACTGATTTTACATATAACTCGTTATGCTTATGGTGACAAGTGTACCTTTTATCACTAGGTGTGTCAGGAGAGCTGGTGAATTCTGAAGTGCAGAAGCCTTTTGATGACAGTTCGGGGCTCCCTGAGGTACCAAGTTAGTCCAGAACATTTTTCTTCTCATTATTGTATGCATTTAGTTTAAAAACCCCAAAGAATTGTGTTTTTAACATCCCGTAACTTAAAATGATTGTTGTGACACTGCAACAGGCTTTAAGAGATAGCTCTCCTTTAATGGTTCTCGGTAAATTTTTTCTGTCCTCCAAACTGATGGATGGACAGCCTTTACAACACAAGATCTTGACTTATTGGTGGGCTGCTATTCCATGGTTTCTGAGAAGGATTTGTGACTGCTTTTCTTTTGTGATCTGTTTTTGGGGGTGGGAGGAAACTTTAACATAGTTATTAGGAAAAAGCCAAGCACTTTGGTCCTGATGCTTTGTCTAGTGCTCTCACTTTGGACATGGACACAGACTGGAATATGGGCTTATACACTGTTTATGCCATGTTAAATGGACAGATAGAATAGAGGACAAAACCTCTTCATTCAGAGAGTATGGATAGGAGGCCAAGAAAACGTGGCTGGATAAGTACATTGGAGGGCTTGTGAGAATCACAGGAGAACTGAAACGCTTCAGAATGATACTACCTTGTAATCAAGAGATCATGGAAAGTATGAGATAGGAAGTTACGTTTATGGTCTAATTCTAAAGCCAGAATCTTTCATGCTGCAACTTCAGAAACTGAAATGAACAGAAATGACCTGAGGAGTCCTCCTGTTCTTAGTGAGGCTGCTATTTATTGCAATAGCCAGCTCAAGAAAGGGTATGCTTAAATTAAGAAATGTGAAAAGGAGATACTTCCAAAAATGACCCTTTCACAGGATTCAAAGGAGAATTGAAACCTATTATTTTCTTTTAGGCAAGAACAGATGGCTTTCCCAATGGAAGCAAGCATTTTACTGAGGAAGGTTGTCCACCTGGAATTCTAGAATATCTTGCTGCAGAGAAACAAAAAGAGCTGTCGGTTTTGCTCTTGGAACTGAAAGAAGCCCACGAAGAAATTACGTTTCTGAAAAGGCAGCTCAAAGGCCCAGATGGCCAAACTTCTACAGGTAACCAAACAGGAGAAGCAGATAACCAGCTAGAAGATAATTCACAGATACAGTTTCTTGAGAGAGAAAAGCGACAGGCTTCAGATGCAGAAGATGAGTTGGGCAGTAGCTCATTACAGAGAGAAACAGAAATGCAGCAAATTGATGTGTTCCAGGAAAACAGAATCAGTCTTCAAGAAGTGCCCCAGGGTAGCACTGTCCCCTGCAGAGGGATGATGAAGGCAATGCAAGAAGTCTCTACAACAGATCCAGAGATCAGCATCTCTCAATCTCAAGAACTGATAAAGTTACAAACCCAAATTACAGAACTGCAGATAATTCTGCAGAAATCAGAAGAATCCTATATGAAACACCTAGGAGAAAAAAGTGTAGAAATAAATAGGCTAAACCAGTTGACTGAGGAATACAGAAAAAAAATAGAGGATTCTGACAGTGCATTTTGTGTTTTGACTGAAGAACGAGATCAGCTCCTGCGTCAGATGAAGGAACTTTCTGCCATAACAGAACTGAAAGAGCAAGTGAAGCAACTTGAGGAAAATCTAGCTCTTTCAGAAAAACAAAGACTGTCAGACAATCAAAGCAGTCTTCTGAGAGAACAAATCCAGAGCCTTAAAAATGAATTTAAATCCAAGGAGATAAAAATTGAAGCTTTACAAAAAGACTTGGATGAAGCGCAACTTCAGCTTTCTGACCAGGACATGCAACTAAAAGATCTGAGAAGCCAGATTGAAAAGAAAGAATGTGAAGTATTGGATCTAGAACAACTTTTGAGGAAGAATATAGCTGAGATAGAAGAGCTTTCCCAAAATTTAGCGTTAAAGGGACATGAAGCAGCAAGCCTAGAACAGCTTGTTACTGAACACGCTAGGTCTATAGAGAACCTGCAACAAACCTTACTGGAGAAAGACCAGCAGATGACAGAGATCAGTGTCAGCATGTCTGAGAAAATGGTCATGCTGAATGAAGAGAAATTTTCACTAGGAAATGAGCTGAAGAGTCTTAAAGAGCAAACAAGTCTATTATTAAAAGCTCAGGAAGAAAAAGACCAAAACATAGACGCAAAAGATGCATCTCTGAAATGTGGGGCATCTGAGCAGCAGTATGAGACAGTGGCAGGGTGTAAAGAAAGTGAGGCATTAGTAAATGAACTTCTGAAAAAAGAAAACAAGCAAGTAAAGCGGAAGCTGCAAGCAGCACTTGTAAACAGGAAGGAGCTTCTGAAGAAGGTTAGCAAATTGGAGAATGAATTAGTACAATTGAGAAAAGAACATGAATCGGAAACCTCAGTGGCTCAAGAAGCTGAAGGGGAAGAAAATATGACAAGTGTGATAAGCCGAGCAGTGAATCTTGAAAGCCAGCCCAGTGAGGAGTATCTAATTCAACTGCTCTCTGAAAAGGAATCTGAGTTACAGAATATCCAGAAGAACCTGCTGGATAAAGAAACTAATGAAGCACAATTGCAGTCAGTGATTGATGAAATGAGGCAAAGCTTGCAAGGTAAGACAGACATCGTTTCAATTAAAGATGAAATCATGGAAAGCCAGACAATTGCTGACAAAGTAACTGAAATCCATAAAAGCCCAAAAGATTATGAAGAAAATGAAAAAAATAGTTCAGCAGCTACAAATCTTGAAGAAAACCAAATGTCTGCTCTGAAAGAGAGGATTTCAAGTCTTGAACAAGAAAAAGAACAACTTCAAAAAAAACTTCAGGAAGCCTTGGTATCTCGCAAAGACACTATAAAAAAAGCTCAAGAAAAAGACAGACATCACAGAGAACAGCTGAAACAGCAGAAAGATGATTACAACATCCTACAAGAACAATTTTATAAGCTAAGCAAAGAGAAGGAGAGCATCCAAGCTCAGCTCAGACAACTCCAAGAGCAGACAGGATCAACAGAGAGTGTTCTTAGGAATCAAGATGGGTTGGATTCTTCATGCATGGAAACAGAAAACACAACAAATAGCAAGCTTGTACAAGTTGCAGATGTTTCTGACGAAGAGTTTATGAAAAAACTTGAAAAATTGGAGATGGAGAAAGAGGAATTGGAATATAATGTTAGCCATATGCAAAGTGAACTTACTTGCAAATCAGAATTAGTCTTTAATTTGCAAGAGCACATAGCACAGTTGTTTCTGGAGATAGAAGGGCTGAAGAGAACCTCTGACCAAGCTGAAGCTAAGGCAGCAAGTCTTCAGGCAGAGTTGGAGGAGGGTCAAGCAAAAATTTCTGCAGAAGGCAGTCTGGAAGACCTGAAAACACTTCTGCACCAAAAGGATGAAGAGATGGAATTTCTTTACTTGCAGCTAAGGGAGAAAAGTGAAGCTCTCAATAATGTGCAAGCACAGTTGCTGGAAAAAGAGGATTCAGTCAAGAGACTGTGTAGTCAGTTGGAAACTCAGGCTCAGGTACACGAGGAACAAAGCAAACGACTGCAAACAGAGTTGCTTAAAATTCAGGAGAAGCAAGATGACAGTGTAGAAGCAGCTAAACAGAAGAATCAAATGCAGAGAAAGTTGCAAGCTGCACTTATCTCTAGAAAAGAGGCACTAAAGGAGAGCAAATCTCTGAAAGAGGAGCTGGCTAATGCTAAGACTACTATTGAAAATCTTTGTGTCAAGCTGACAAATATGGAGAGCCAAATATGTGGCCATGTTAAAGAAACAGATACCTTAACAGAAAAGTTAGCAGGCCTCACTGAGGAGCGAGAAAAACTTATTGCAGAAGTTGATAAAGTACTTAAAGAAAACCAGAATCTTGATGGATGCTGCAAAAAAATGGCATTTACTTTAGATAGGGTTGTTCTAGAGAAGGAGAAGCTGGAGAAGGAGATGGAATCCTTGAAATGCTTTCAAGCTGCTGAGAGTTCTGAATGGCATGAGAAATACAGGGAGCTTCAGAAAGAATATGAAACTCTCTTGCAGTCATATGAGAATGTGAGTAATGAGGCTGAGCGGATACAGCGTGTTTTTGAAACTGTTAGGCAGGAAAAGCAGGAAATTTTCATTAAGCTGAAAAGTCTTGAAGCAAAAAAAGAGGAAACAGATAAGCAGCTACAGGAAGCTGAACAGGAAATTGATGGCATGAAGGAGAAAATGAGGAAATTTGCAAAATCAAAGCAACAAAAGATCCTGGAACTAGAGGAGGAGAATGAGAAGCTTAGAGCAGAGATGCATTTTACAGATGGAGAGCTACACAGGGCTGGAGATGTCTTTACAAATGCTAGCCTGAAAGAAGATCTGGAGAGCTGTAGGAGGGATTACCAGTCTCTTTCTACTGAGCTTGAGACAGTAAGGGCTGAAAAGGAGTCTCTTATTCAAGAGATCACAGACTTAAAGTGTCATTTACAGCTAACAGAATCTAAGTTGAAACAAAGCAGAGAACTCATAGACAAGTACGATGCTCAGAAGACAACACAGGAAGAAACAGATCAGGCAGTTGCCATACCACCACCAGTGGAGAGGACTGAAAATCAAGTGGACATAAATTTTAGACCAGAGTCTCCTACTGCAGAGCTGGAACGAAAAGCATTTGAAGGTAGTGGCCCTTGTGAAGATCTTAGTACCTACATACAGCAGATAGCTGAGCTCACAGAGCGAATCACAGAACTAGAAGATAATAGGAAGGCTTCAGAGCAACAGCTAGGTGACATCCACACATGTGTTGAGACTTTAGCAGGTGAGAAAAGAGCTTTAGAGGCCCAAATGGAAGAGAAAGTTCATGAACTGAATGTTCTTCAGGACACAGTAGCAAAGATGGAACAAACAGTCCAAAAAACCAAAGATGACCTCATCAGGATGACAGAATTAAAGGACACGCTAGAGGCTGAGAAGGATGATTTGGAAGAAAGGCTCATGAATCAGCTGGCAGAACTTAATGGGAGCATTGGAAACTATCAGCAAGATGCAACAGACTTCCAGATCAGAAATGAGCAACTGAAACTTGAGCTTCAGAGTTTGCAGAGAATGATGCGTGAACTGGAGGAAGAGAAATGTCAGATGGCAAAGGAGAAGAGTAAAGCAAATTCAGAAAAGCAAAAGGAATTTGTAGAGAAGCTAAAATGTAGTTGGAGGGGAGACACCAGCACACATGTAAAGGAGCTTCAGGAACTGCTGAAACAGAAACAGCAGGAGATTAAGCAGCTGCAGAAGGACTGTATTAAAACCCAGGAAAAGAACAGTAGTTTAGAAAGAACTGTTAAAGCTCTGGAATTTGTGCAGAGTGAGACTCAGAAAGAGGTAGAAGCAGCCAAAGAGACTTTAGCTAAAGCAGTTGAAGACACCAAGAAAGCCCAAACCGAGCTTGCTCTCTGCAGAGTAGTATTGGATGACACCCAGAGTGAGGCAGCAAGGGTTCTAGCAGAGAGTGTCAAAGTGAAAGAAGAGTTGCAGGCAAACAAAGAGAACATTAACATTCAAATTAAGAAAAAAGATGAGGACTTTGAGAGAAGACTGGAACAGGAAAAAGACAAGTACTCAAAGGAAATTAAAAACATGGAAGAAAAGCTGGCAACTTTGCAGAGGGAGAAAGACTATGTGGAAACAACTGTTGGTGATCTTCAAGACACCCTGAAGACAAAGGATCAGGAAGCCAAGCAATTGGAAAGCAGCCTAAACAAAACACTGGCCCAGCTTGCAGCCTTCACTAGGAGCATGTCTTCCCTTCAGGATGACAGGGATAGAGTGATAGATGAATCAAAAACATGGGAGAAGAAATTCACTGAAACTATTCAAAAGAAGGAGGAAGAAATACGTGCAAAAGAGGAAACTTGCGTGGTGCTAAAGGACCAGATAAAGCAGATGACCATACATGTGGAAGAACTCCAGACTCATATATCCAGGTAAAGAAAGTGCTAATGACTCAGCTGGTACTCTTGTATTTCGTTTTGACAAGGCAGCAGCCAGAGGTGAGGTAGGATTCCCCTTTCCTTTTGCAGTATACCAGAAAGAAAGAATTTTGAGTATGTAAATATACTGTGACATTTGATTGGCAAAACTAATAAATGCCTAAGATGGAGAGCACAATCAGTCTTCCTAATGAAGCCATAAACACAAGGCCCGTCTGATTCACTTATATTTGGATAGAAAAAACGTTTGGAGTTATGTTGTAGGGAGTTACTGTGTATCTGTTGTCTGCACAAGGATACAGGGAGATTAACACTGTAAAATATTCCTGTAACATTGGTACCCATGTTAAATCTGTCCTCTGTGACAAGCAGTAGCCATCTGTATACTATCCAGGGTCTTTATTAATCTGAAATTTGAAATAGATTCTTTTGCATAGAGTTGTTGCATTCAGAAATTAAATTTGGCAGGTCAAGAGAGCATTGGGATCCATAATTTCAGTTTAATCCCAAAATAGATTTTGAGAGAAAGATGGAGCTGTAGAAACATACCAAAATGTACATTTAGGAATTTTCAAAATTCAGGAACAAACTGTTCTTACATGAGTAAAATTATTCTATAAAGTTTGTGATCAAAATGCTATATCTTTGCATGCTGGAACATGAAATGAACATCAAGCATACGAGAACAGCGATTTCATAGATATTATTATTTTTTTTGTTAGCTACAGTGGATGAGATAAAAAAGTATTTTAATGAAGAGAAGGTGATAACATTCAGTGTTATTCTCCATTTTTTTCAGTATTGACATCAAGATCTGTCTCACTGGACACCTTTTAAAAAAAATTCCCCCAGCACCAGCCCCTTCAGACAGTAGTGCAATTAGAACTTTAATGCCTTGAATTTTAAATTGAGGGAAAATTAATAATCTGGATATTTCTGGCATGTTTTCTTAAAGTAAAACTATTTTTGTGGCTTTTTCAAGTTAGTAAAATCAATGAAAACTATTACTGTGGTTTTGGATACTGAGATACTTCACTGATTTGTGACTGACTTTCTCTTCTCTGTTTTCAGGCTGGAACACAAGCAGAAAGACTGGGAGTCTGAATCCAGGAAGGAGATTCAGCATCATCAAAAGACATGTGAAATGTTGCAGGAGGAAAAAAAGGAGCTTTTGACTCAACTTGAAGGGTCTCAGAAACTGTACAGCAAGTCTCAGAATGAACAGCAAAAACTGGAGTCAGAAATCAGCATCCTGAGAGACCAGCTTGCTGACTTACAGAATTTGTTCAGCAAATGTGAATTGGTCAGAGAAGAGCTGGGGAGTATGGTCAAGCAACAGGAGACCAGTATCCAGAATTTTAAACTCAGCTGTGAACAGCTTGAGGCTGATCTGCAAGCTTCCAAGAACTTAACAAATAAGCTGCATGAAGAAACTAGTGCCAAGGATCAAAAGATCATTAGTTTGCTGTCTGCCAAGGAAGAAGCAGTTATGGCTGCTCTATCTGAATTACAGCAGCAGCATTCTGAAGAGATGAAAGAGTTGGAACATAGGCTAAGTAAGGAGGAAGAAGATAAAAAAGTCTTGGAAAATGAGAAGAAAAAATTTCTTGACAAACTTGATCATCTCACTGAAAAGATGAAGATAAGCAGAGAAGAAAGTAAGCAGCAGAAAGCACAACTGGACTCCTTCACCAAGTCTATGTCATCTTTGCAAGATGACAGAGACCGGATACTGAAAGACTACAAACAACTTGAGGAACGTCATCTTGTTATAATCTTGGAAAAAGACCAGCTAATTCAAGAAGCTGCTGCTGAAAACAATAAGCTCAAGGAAGAAATTAGAAGTTTTCATAGCCAAGTGGATGACCTCAACTCTGAGAATGCCAAGCTGAATGCACAGTTGATGCGGTATAGAGAAGACCTGAACCAGGTGATTTCAATAAAGGACTCCCAACAGAAACAACTTCTTAAAACACAGCTTCAGCGGATCCAAACTCTGGAAAAGGAGAAGACAGTCATAGAAACACAGCTGAAAGAGTCTGAGTGTACTCAGGTTGATCTCAGAAAGTCCATGGAAGCCTTGAGAGAGGATAAAGTCGGTATGTCTCAAGAGATTGAAACCCTTACGTCCTCTCTGTCTCAGATGCAGAGTGAGATGACAGCATTACTTCAGGGCGGTCCTATCACAGAGTGTCAAGCACAACTGAAGGCCCGAGAGGAAGAGACACAAGAACTGAGTCATAAGCTTTCCCTCTCACAGAAGAGGATAACAGAACTTGAGGGGGAACTAATATGTGTTCAAAGGGATGCAGCCAAGAGAGTGGGAGAGGCTGAAGACAGGCTTCGAAAGGAATTGAAGCACCTACATCATGATGCAGGGATAATGAGGAATGAAACAGAAACAGCAGAAGAGAGAGTAGCAGAGTTGGCACGGGACTTGATGGAAATGGAACAGAAATTTCTTGCAGTCACAGATGAAAACAAAAGTCTCAGAGCTCAAATTCAGTCTTTTGGGAAGTCCATGAGCTCTCTTCAGGATAGCTGGGACCAGGCCAAGGAAGAGCTTCACGCTTTGAAGCAGAAATACTCTGCAGACTTAGAGGAACAAAAGACTCTAGTGCAGAATCTTCAGAAACACATGCTTCAACTACAAGAGGAGCAACATTCCACTACCAGGGACCAAGATACAGTGAGGTCTGAGTTGACAGAACTGCAGAAGGCCACTGATGAAAGAGGTCTTTTGGCCCAGATTGAGAATCTTAATCAAAAGCTCAGAGCCAAAGATGATGAGCTTTTCCGCTTGTCTTCGGAACTGGAAGGCTCTTCCAACCAAATCAAATCTTTCTCCAAGGCTATGGCAAGCCTGCAGAATGAGCGAGACCATCTGCTGAATGAATTGGGCAAAACACGTAAGATTGAAGAAGAGAAGCAGCGAGCAGAAGGGAGCACTTCCACCGCTCCTTCAGAAGTGCAGAATCTTAAGAAGGCACTGTCCTCCTTGCAGAATGACAGAGACAGAGTAGTAAGTCCTTGATCTCTGTTCCTGCTCTTATGTAAAACCCTATAGGAGATATGGATCTTCAGATCTTAAAATTCAGCACACTTAGATCTGGTATTTGCAATGTGAAACATAGATCATTGTCTTTACAGAATCACAGAATAGTTGAGGTTGGAAGGGACTTCTGGAGATCTTCGAGTCCAACCCCACTGTTCAAGCAAGGTCACCTGGAACAGGTTACCCAAGACAGTGTCCAGTCAGACTTTGAATATCTCCATTGGTGGATATTGCAAAGCTTCTCTGGGCAATCTGATTTATCATGTATCTGGAAATGGCTTCCAGAATTAGTTGCTCCATCACCTTTGCAGAGATGGAGATGAGACTGACCAGCCTACAGTTCTCCAATTCCTCCTTCCTGCCCTTCTTGTAGGTAGGGATGACATTTGGTTTATTCCAGTCTTCAGGAATGTCTCCCAGTCACCATGACCTTTCAAAGGTAATTGCTTTGCCTCTGCATGACCTTAGCACTTACTGGCACGTTCCATCAGATCCCATGGATTTAGTATGTAGCATCTATGTTATCTTCTCTGACATACAGAAGCTGTGGTATCATTGTTAACTTTGCAGGGTGGCTTCTCTTGTTAGCTTTATTTAAAATATGGAATCATAGAAATAAGATAGGAGTTCCCTGTTAACCTGCTTAGTCCACCTCTGTGGAAGGTCATGCACTTGATTTGTCTTAGATTTCTAGAAGAGAGAGAGACTACAGAAAAGACTTGGGTTTGTTTCTCCTCTTGGCAGCTGATTTTCAAGACAGGTACAAGGCATTGCAGCTTCATTTTGACATCCTTCCTTGCATAATTAATGTGTCTGTGTAGTCTCTGGCACAGTGCGGCTCAGCAAGTTTCAGAGTTCTAGTTGCTGGTCAGATGACAGAATTATACAATCATTTTCCACTGTCACTTAATCTGCGTTAGTTTTCCCTTCTAATCCACAACAGACTTTGTGATACTGTCTGACACCTTCCTTCTTGTCCATTTTATATCTCAGTTATTTGTAGATTTATGTTTCTCTGCTGCTGTTTTGTTGAACTTGTATATCGGTGTAGCACTGCTAATACTAAGATAGATCCTCAGTAGAGAGATCTCCTGACTCTAAGTATTTCCCTGCCTTCAAAACCAGTCATGTAATCTTGTCTTCAAAAACTGATTGCAGTGATGGATTTCTAATGGCAACTTATTTCTAATTCCAGTCTGAGCAGTCAAAAGGATTTTAGTTCCTCAGTTCCCTGGTATACAGTAAATACTAACTTCAGGAGTTATTCTTAACCAGCTCTTTCTGTCTCACTCTGTCATCCTCTGAATAAGGGAATTAATATTGTAATCCGAGGTCTTCGTATGTTAACTCTTCATGGATGGTCTCAGAACTCACTACTCTCATTAACAGTAGAATTCTCTGCGGATTTTCCTGAGCAGTTTTTAGTAGACTGCTGTAATCACCAATTCAATTTCTAGTCTCTCTGTCATCTGAATATGACTTTTTTTTTTCTCCAGAGCCACAGTGAGAAATGATCTTAAACATTTACTAATAATAAACCTACCTAGTTGCTCAGTTGTCACACACACTGATATTTCCCTTTAATTAAAGGTAAGAGAGCTGAAGAATCTGCAGCAGCAATACATACTAGTCGGGGTAGAATCAGCTGAAAATTCTCGCTTAAAAGCACAACTGCAGGAATATCAGCAGGATGCAGATAAACAGCACCGTCTCCAAGAAGAGCTGAAGCAAGAAACTCTTTTCTATCAGCAGGAGCTCCAGCAGCTTAGGTGAGGATTATCTATCTTCTCACTTCCTCAGAGATGCAAGTATACCGTTTCTTTCATTCAAATAGCAATTGTGGGCAGAAAGCAAAGAAAGCGTTGAGAACCTCAGCCTTACCTGTGTCAGCTGTCAGTAAATCACTTTGCCCTGTTCAGGAGCAAGCACACATTTCCCTTGTTCAGCTTTTGCCTCAGACTTAGGGTGAAGGATAACAGCCCAACATACTGGAAAAAAAGCCTGTGTTAAATAGATCAATGACTTTTAATTTTTATTTCCTTCATCCAGTAGTGGCCAATGTCATCTGTTTGAGAGGAAACCTAAGCTGTTTCTTCTATTAGAGTTTATGTATATAATTATAGAACTCTCCATTCCAAGCTGATGGTGAACACCCTTTATTATCCCACTGATATAATTGTTTAGAAAACACTCATTTTGCATGACTGTCTAATCCTTTGCTTCACTTGCTTTATGTCTTTTATTTTTTAAAAAAGTCTGTAATTCAAGTGCAGTGAATTGTCATGTCCAACTGGACTAAAACCTAGTCAGACAAATGTGCTCTGTTCTAAACATGGGGAAAAAAATCCTTTCAGGTACTTCAGAGATCCATCTGAAAATGACTGAACCTGGAGTGAAAGAGGTGGGGTTTTTTTGTGAAAAGGTGGCTTATCTTTGTCCAAAGTGATAGAAAAATTTTTAATGCTCCTTCCCCCTCCCCCTGCCCCTAGTCTGACCCTCAGACTAAACTTCAGGTCTCCTAAAGTTTGAAGCAGCTTGCAAATTTTATTTATCTCCTGATAAAAAAAAAAAGGAGATTTATTTCCTGTCTAGCTTCTACAATGTAAACGAAGCTCAGGTCTCAAGTTTGCATGTTTGGATCAATGCTATAGTTCTTGTGCATATTTGCCTGAGGCAGTGATAGTGTTATGATGACAAGTGGCATTGTCAATAACTTGCTTGACAAAACTCTCTGCACAGCAAGATTAAAACAATGTCCAGGAATACCAAGAGTGTTAGCATTGAACAATCTGCAGTGTTGAGCCAGATACAGAATATTTCCTTAAACCTGCTTTTAAGGTTCCTGTACTTAAGTGGATTTGTTGTTTATTTTTGGTTTAGTTATAAAACTTCTTTTCTGGCATGGCGTAACAGTAGCTCATTCTGAGCTAGATAC
Source organism: Psophia crepitans (assembly GCA_013399095.1). NCBI lineage: Eukaryota > Metazoa > Chordata > Aves > Gruiformes > Psophiidae > Psophia > Psophia crepitans. Next base: position 5,751 of record VWZZ01003751.1, on the reverse strand, counting down.
CTGGATATCATAAGTGATGCTTGTAACTTTCTGGTAATTTCCTTTGTGTCATACTGAGCAGACAAGAGAAAACTACATGGGAGAAGCAGAACAGCAGCATAAAGGAGCAGTACCTGTTGGTCATAGCAGAAAAAGACAAGCAACTGAGCCATTTACAAAGGATCACACAAGAAATGAGACTGCCCCATAGTAAGTCTCAAATTGTAGAGGAGCAGTACCAAATGAAGGTGGGTGGAAATACACAGATTCTTTCTTGCATGGAAATCTGAGGCTTCAAATTCAGCCATAGTAGTATGTGTTGCTTGTATTCAGCTCATATAGACTGCAATATCAGATTTTGGGTTGTGCCTTCCAAGGACTATACCAACAATACAACTTTAAAAACCTTTAAAAAACTCTGCCATACCCTTATGTGCTGTTCCTTTATTTCATGGTTCCTGTGTTTCAAGAAAGCAAGTAAAAGAGACAGGGCTTCCTAGGCACGTTAAGTCCTTCTAAGCAATGTGGAACTTCTCAGGTCTTTCTTTCTGGCTATTTATAATTGCCTCTTGCACTGTGTTTGAATTTAAGATCTTCTAGTTTAGTTCTCTTTTAATGTCACATTCTAATTTTTAAGTATCCTATTGAATTTTTGTAACTGTTTTTACAGTGACAGGGATCTATAATCCTGAATCAAGCCCAGAGAGGCTGAGGATTGAACATTGCACTTTCTGCATTCTTTCCCCTGTGTAACAGTCAAAAGTAGAGTGGAGTATCTTGAGTATTTTGCGTGGTCTAGGGAAGGACGCTTGCCTGCTGCACGTGCAACACCATTTCATTATGAGCAAGGGAAGAACTCTCCCGCCAACGTCTGTGATGTTTCAGTGAGAAGCTTTTATGTCACTGGAGGAGGGATGAAATTGCCTCTTATCCCTTTGACACACACATGCATATAGGCAAAGAAAAAGCTAGAAAAATGTGCATGTGATGCTTTCCAGGAGAATGTGTCAGTGCTGACCTTTTAGTCGGTGTTCACTGAGAGCAGTGTGGACATTGCTTTGGTTTTTTGTTTGTTTTTCTTGTTCTCATTCAAACACTTTTTTTTCCTTCCTGTATTGTAGACAGCTTTAAGACAGCTTTTGAGAAGGATATGCTAGTTCAGTGATCTTTGCTAATTGTTTGGATTTTCAGATGGCTTTGAGGATATTTCTGTTTAATTCACCATTTGTTTTGCTTTAGCATATCAAGTTCCAGGCCTAGCAATAATGTTGGGCTTTGACCTTGGAATACTAAACAGAGAGAACTAATATGAGAGCGAGTTGTCACATGTGAGGTATATTTTTCATTGTTCTTTTACTGGCAGATTTCTTCAGAAGTTCTGAGAGGGGACTTCTCCAGCCTTGAAACAGAGAAAAAACATCTCCAGGCCCAGCTAAGTGACAGCCTGAAAGAACTGCACCAAAAAGAGCTTAGAATTCAACAGTTAAACAGCAAGGTACTGATTATATCTTATACTTGCTTGCAGAGACTGGGCTGAGGAATGTGGGAAGGATAGTAGGCTTGAATCCAGCTCAGGGAGCAGGAAAGATTTTTTCTGTTCTTGTGAGCATTTAGTGAACAGCACAGAATCTGAAATATTAGTTAGAAGAGACTTTCTGGAGATGATCTAGTACATCCTCACAGAATCACAGATTGGTAGGGGTTGGAAAGGACCTCTGGAGATCACAGAATCACAGAATCACAAGGGTTGGAAGGGACCTCGAAAGATCATCTAGTCCAACCCCTCC
>VWZZ01003750.1:0-30232 GCA_013399095.1 Psophia crepitans | reverse complement strand
CCAACCTGTGTGATTCTGTGATTTATAATACAAAGATATTTTCTTTTCTCCTGGTAACAGGAGATGTTTTCAGATTCACCTCAGTGATTGTTGTCCCAGCGTATCTTTTTATTTTTTTAACCTTAAAATCATAGAATCATAGAATCATGGAATGGGTTGTGTTGGGAGGGACCTCAAAGATGATCCAGTTCCAACCTCCCTGCCATGGGCAGGGACACCCTCCACTAGACCAGGTTGCTCAAAGCCCCATCTGACCTGTCCTTGAACACTGCCAGAGATGAGGTATCCCCCTAGAAGTTCTACACCTGCAGAAAGTGATCTCTGTTGTGACAGGGTTTAATTAGTTGGATGTAACTTTGAAAGCAACCCTGCTCTGAGCAAGGTCATGGTGGTTTCCAGAGGGTCCTTGCAGTTGCACAGCCCTTGTGACCTCCAGGGACAATGTCCGGTAGATTTTCTCCAAACTTCTGACCCAAACATATAAAGGTGGTTTCCAAATACACATCAAGGCAGCTTCTACTTCATAAAACAGCTGGAGGAAGGAGTTGCTCTTTTCTTTGTCTTAGCAGAGTGATTAGCTCTTTCCCCAAGACCGTGTTATAATTTCCACTTCTGCTTTCCTCTTCTATCACTATTTACTTATTTTATGTCGCCAGTGCATAAAATACATATGTAAACTTTAGAGAAGGACTGGGCAGTAGCCTTCTCCCTCCTCACTTGACTCCTACCTGTGTCACTCATTCTACCTGTAGACCTCCATGACTGTTTTCTTCCCTTGTCCTGCCAGGCATGCTGATCCTCACCTGCTGCCTGCTTCTCCCCATGGCCTGACGTAGACAGGTTGGGTGCCTCTTCTAGCTGCTGGATGCCTAAAAGGAAGAGCGTGCCTCACTTTTTTGTATCAACAAAGCCTTTCTTAAATGTACTTCATACATCTAAATATGTGCCTCTAAATATATGAACACACCCACATACACACATATAAGGAAATGAGGGTGTGTATATGTGTGTATATATATGTATTTATATAGTGTGAATGTGGCCAAATATTCCCAAAGTTTTTCCCTTGTAACCAGTGATGGCGCCCTTCTAATTGGGGGGGTATCTTTCTCCTTTCTGAGCAGATGTGTGCTGGTTCAGCCTTGCAGATGTCATCCATTGCTTCTGAACATGTGTGTGGAAGACAGCCTTTTTAATCTCCTGTAATCAGCTCCCAGGAGTCCAGACTCTGAATCTGTGAGAGATACATTGAACCAGCACAGACACAGGACTCTGAAATGCTGGCTGTATCTTGTCTGTGCCAATATAGCTGTTATAGAAACCAATGTGTGTAATAAGCTGAACGAGGTTCTCAGAAAAAATCTGACACTAGGCAAAACAAAGCACAGGGAAAGCCAGTTCTGTGAACCCTTTACTGATCAGTGTTTAGAACTCATCAATGAAAATTAGGAGCTATTAATCCTGCACATATTTCCTGCATTTTTTAATTACAGACATTGAAATTAATAAGTATAGTGCAAGACTACAAGCAGCGACAGTGGCTATAAAATTAAATTTGCAGAGATACACTTCTGTTTGTTCAGATGTCCTTGAAAAATGCAAACAAAAATACTTGACAACACAGGCAAATCAAACATTTTCCTCAGCTGGCAAGATTCTCTTCTAAGAAACCCTCCTTTGTTTGCCAATAGACGGTATTAATGACAAGGATTGCACCTGAAGGGAATTAATGCACAAAAACTGCATTAAAGTTACATTAAGGGGTGCATTGTAAAGTCTGATTTACTTTAGATCTATGAAAGCAAGGAAATTTATTGTCAAAGCTGAGTGTCTCAGCTGACACGCTCTATTTAACTCAGGCCGGACTGCTCCGTCACTGAGGGTTTGGGGATGTGTAACTTCAGGCCCTTCCCTCAGTGCCGTGTGCTGCCCAGGCCCGAACAAGCAGCTGCCTGCTGCCTCCACTGATCTGAGGGGAGGTCTGCCAACCTTCCTGCAGCTCCACGTGTGGTGACTGGTGCAAACAATTCAGGAAGCCAGCTCGTGTATTTGCAGAAACTTTGCACCACAGTTATAGCTGCTGTATTTTGTGGGGGTTTTTTAACTTCAACTCTAAGAAACTGTAGGTTTCACTGAAGAACAATGAAAGACATGAACCTCTGTAACTGCAATGCCAGCAGGAGGGCTCAGCAGAACACCCTGCTTAGCACCCCTCATCCTGAGGAGCTGCAGAGGAAACTGGTGAGCACCCGCTGAGTGCAGACTGGCCATGTAAATACACCAGAAGGAGATATGGGTAAAGATGTTGATAAAACAACCCTGCCGAATGAAGTTCTCAATTTAAATACAGAGACGTAGAGGTTTTACTCCAAGTTAGGGACTATTCCTCTGGGTGGAAAAGCAATAGCTTAATTTCCAAGGTCCATGAGGTTCTGCTCCATCTGATGGGAGTAATGGACCTGGAGCCTTCAGAAATACTGTAGATACCACACGGAGGAGCACCTAGGTGGTTATGCAGCGTGCAGAGCAGTCCTTAGAAACCCACAGGACATATGCTGCATCCTAGAGGTAAATCAGTTGTGCGGCAGCTCTGTGTAATCTTGGATGTCAGGATACCTTGGTTGTATGCTCAGTCTAGGGATTAGAGTTGGGTTTGCAGAACACATAATCAGGAATTGCAATTTGGCATGCAGAGGGAATTGATTTAGATATGTTACTTTAGAGACCTAAGTTCTCTTCCCTGGCAGAAGAATGTAAAGCCCAGCTCCGTAATGACAGTGGTGCCTTGTGGAAATACTAGCAACAGTCTTTCGAAGAGATACTTTTAGAAATTCTGGCTTTCAGCCCAATACAACTTTCCTTCACCTACACGGTGTCTTAAACAGGGAAGTTTTCCTCTCACATTTTGCCTTACCTCCAACAGGCACAGGAGGAGGTGTGACATCTGGCTATCCATGAAGTTAAGGACTTATACCATAGGAGATGAAAGGCAAAATGTGGCCACTGTCTTGAGTGAGATTGTAATTTTATTGATTTTAGACACTCTTACAGCATTCACATCACTTGAGGGAACATTTTTGCATGGTGCTATGCCTGTGGTGAAGCAGCAAAGCCCATGCTTAGGCCTCTGAGGAGGTTTTAGAGAGGCTGAATGTTTGCCTGCCTCACTAGTTTCTACAAAACAGGGCTGAGAAGGTTTCCTGTATAGTCCCATATTTCTAGTCAGGTGCTTGTCACTGAGCATCATCTCTGATGTTCTCACAAAGAGGTGAAGCTGCTGAAAATAGGGGTAATCCAAATGAGAAGGCCAATAGGAAGCAATCCCAGGGAAAAGGCTCTTGCAGACCTCGCATAGAGACCTTTTGCAGCAGGACTACTTAATCGTCAGCATCTAAATGGACAGATGGGCACAATCTGGTGCCCAAGCAGTACAGGACCCGTGAGCTAGGTTTCTGAACCACATCACCTCTCAGCTTCATGGTGCTCCCCAATGTCAGTGTGCAGGGCAAGCTGGAGAGAGCGAGCCTGCCTCATTAAAGCAGGCTTGTTTGAGTCACTGTGTTACACACCCAGTCCAACTGACCTCAGGCTGTCCCAACCCCAGATCTGCCCTTTCCCTTCTGCTGTATCCACCCCAGACTTATTATCACACAGAAGCATGGGCCACCATCATGTCTGGCTTCAATCAAAAGCCAGTAATGAGTGGAATGAACACACTCTATCTAGATGCCTGTGTTGGGCTGCTAAGGTACAAGCTGATATTGAATTAAAGTTTCAATGGATAAAGACAGCTGATAGTGACATGCAGATGGTGAATCAGCAGTGCTGACAGGACATTTTCCCCTTGTTCTAAAGTGCTGTAAGGACTCTCACCAGGAGGAGCACCAGCTGTCTCCCCAAGAGTTAGATTAAGGGAGACCTCTGAGCTTTGATCTTGGGGGTATGCAACCTGTTTCAAACTCATGATGACTATTTTGGAAATGGAAATAAAAAGCTTTTATATGAATTTTATATGACTTGACTTGAGTTAGTATGACTTTTATGCAGCTGGTTAAAATGAAGTTATTCCTTCTGCCAAAAAATATGAGAAATCTAAAAACAGGAGGTTAGAACACCTTTAAAGTGCTCTGGTGTTCTAAATGGATGCAGCAAGTGAAGGAGATAGCCCCTACTGCCTTCCTTGCCTCTGACATGTTCCCACTGCCTCTAACTTGTTCCCGCTGCATCAGATTTCACAAAAAAACTGTTGAGAAATGTGTCAGACCAGCCTGCTGACTGAGTGGAGAGCCAGCTACCAAAATAAAAAAACACAAGTTTTCTTTTCAATATGCTATCCTGGGTAAAAAGTGGTCAACCTTACACACAGGTGCAGTATAGTTGCATCAGGGGCCTAAGGATTTTGGGGTAGCTAAAACTGACGATCATGAAAGCATCCTGGCCACAACCAAAATCAGAATCTTCAGAGCTGCCCAACTCCCAGAACCTTGCTCAGGGTTCTGAGAGTAGCACACCAGGCTACTATATAAGTTTGAAGTTTCCTAGTTTAATGGCAGGTACAGTTTTTTTAAAGCTCATCTGTGCTCATACTTTAAAGATATGGAAGATTTTTCTTATGGTGTAATATTCCCCTTAACTAGCATTATATTTACTGAAGGGCCAGAATGATTGCTTTCAAAAACATGAATATTGACATTTATTTAATCCAGCAGACCATAGCCGGAGCCATGCTTTTATATTCACACAGGTCAACTGTGTAAATAGAGTAGATAATTCTTAAAACTCATATAATGAACTCACCAGACTTCAATGCTTCTTTTTTACCAGTGTTTGGTGCATGAATACAACAGAAGCTAGGAAGTAGTTCCAAAAATGAAAAAATAAAGTCCTGGAAATGAACCAGTACCACTGCTGTAACAGGGGTACAAGGTGCCTGTGGAAAGAGCCATCTCCACTGACAGGCCTGGACTTTCTCCGCCAGCTTTGGTTCCATTCACAGGAACCAACAATGCATGGTTAGTATAGTCCATCAGTGGCTGCTTCCACCCAAACTAATTTAATTTGCATTTCACATTTCTATACATGCCAATTATTATAACAGACCCTGAACATATTTTTTCAGGCCCTGTATTGAAATTTTGATTGGACTGTCATTGCCCAGCAAGAGAGAGATGCGGAGAGATCCTTCCCAGCTCCAAACTGGAAGTTGTGAGAGCTCATCTCAGCCCAAAGTATTGATATCCCCAATCTTTGTTGCCAACACTTTATAAAACTATGAGAAATCACCACTGTGCACTTTTCCACCTCTTTGCATCTAGGTCTAACTTGATTCCCACCAAAGTCAGTACAATTTGGAAGTTGATTTCAGTGGGATCCTTCCTCAATCGTGCCTGGTCATTGCTTGGGTGAAATGCAGAAATGCTGAAGTAAAGTCTTACATGACAAATACGAAGACGTGAAAGAAGTGAAGAAAAAGAGCTCTGGCCCTGTTTGCTCCAGGTCCTGGGTGTTTCCACGTGCTCCATACTGCTCTCCAGCATTTGCTTGTTGTGATGTGACCCTGCACACCTGAGCAAGCAGTACTACAACCAACACCCTCTGCATACACATAATTTTGATGCAGGAGCTAGTGTACACCTATTGCTAACAGCCTCTTATAGTGCGAAAGAGCGGAGAGAAAATGAAACCTTGAGTCAATTCTTTGCTCACTGAAGACATTCAATGTCTGTCACACAAACAGTCATTCGTATAGATGTTAACCAAAACGTGTCCCTTTGTCAACTTCATTATTGCAAATACTGTTCAGAGAACTGTAATGGTCCCTGTAGGCTCTCAACACTTCCCAGCCAGCACAGAAATCACAGCAAGTGAAAAGGTGGGTGAGACATGATTTTACCCTCATTTCTTCTGTAATTTTTTCCATATTTTTTTGAATATTTCTTGCTGCTCTTCACCAATTCTGCGATGTTAATCTCCGACCCTGGCCTGTCTGGGGTCAGCCAGTATGTATATGTATATGTATATGTACATGTACATGTACATGTATATGATGTGGATGTGAATGTGTACATATAAATATTATGTACTTATATTATTTAAATATAAATTTATTTATGAATAAAAACTATTTAAGATATGTTAATTTGAATTTTTTGAGATTTTTTTTTTCATAGCTATGTGCTGGCAGGTCAAAGAACAAAATAACCCCAATAAGCCCCCCACATTTTAAACATACAGGAAACAGATATTGTTAAAAACAAATGAGAAATCAACTTTTTGTCAGAATTAAAATATTTGCTAATAAACTGAGTGTTTTTTCTGTAGCCCAAGTAACTTACTATTATTTTTCAAATTGTTGGATTCAGCCTGCAAAAAATATGCTTATTTTCTGTATTCACTCTAAATGCGTTATTGCAAGAAAGAAATTCTATGATTTCACTGCTAAATTACAGATATTAGAGAAATTTGAGGTTGTACTTCTTTGGGCATGTAGATAGCTTTTAGACAGCAATTTCAAAGTTTTCTTGGCGAGAAATGGAATTTTCTAATGCATGTTTGTTATTTCAATCAATGGAATATGTGTTCCCTGACAACTTAGATATTTTTGAGTATCCCATCCAAGAATAAACTTAGGAACTTTTTATAGTCACAGATTTCCTCAGGGTATTATAGTCATTGAGCTTCTATTTACTCTAAGCAGCATGTGAAAGAATTGTATAAAATTTGTACAAGTTGAATCAGTTTTAAAACATACGAAAAAGCTTCATATTAGTAACTATTTATGAATTATGGAGACAGTGATTAAAGCATATGTATGAGATTAAGAATGGAAATGGATATGAGTCACAAGCTCTTCTGATGTGTGGAAGAACAGCAATCATTTAGATGAGACACCGCCTGGGTGGATCAAAAAATTCCCATTAGCTTCAACTTGGTACTGACCCAACTGACTTCAAATATATTTTGTTTTTCTATGAATCTGTGGTGTAATTAATTCTGTTTCTATTCCATTGTAAGATAATTAAAAAACCCCACACCATGCAAATTATTTCTCTACCACAGCAGTGCAATGCCATTGATGCAAACTTTCACACCTGAAAGGAAAATGGGACCCATTAACTTAATATTTAAATGTTTTTCAAAATATTGTTAGACATTTTGAAGTTTTTGCTGTATTTAGGAAGTTTTTACATAGTCCCTCGGCTGAAGCACAATACATACTAGAATGGCCTTTGATAACAACTGTATTGACTCAACCTTTCAAAATAAAGTTTTCTATCTATCTGGTATGGCATGAAAAATGTTGTTCTACATAATAGATATTGGTCTTCACTCACGTTTCCTGTATGAAAGTCATATTTTTGGAGCAGTACCCTCATTTCTTTCTGTGCATTTTTAATATGATTTCTTTTATCAGCCAGGACATAAAATCGCCTTCATTGGGAGAAACTGCTTTTACTGTGCTTTCCAAAGTGTAGCACAGTAGTTATGACCTTTCTGTCTCTTGCCATCCAGTGGGAGCCTGTCCCAATTACCAGCAGTTTTACTGCTGGCTTTGCTGGGTGCAGGACCCAGCCCTTGGCAGGCACTGCTGTGCAGATAGCTCATTGCCACCACACTTTGGTCTTTCCCTCACTGAGAGGGCTCCTCAGGAGGGGACTGCATGTTTGTGATGCGGGACAGGCGTTACATGTCGTGGGACTGCAGAGAAGGGGAGGTATCACCCATGATCCCAAAATTCAGCATTACAATCCAAGCACTTGCTTTCCCTTAGCCAAGGTCTTGACTGCAGCGCTGCTCTGCCAAAAGCGCACAGCAGCCAGCGGTGGGTAGCTGGGCAGCGGCGCTGCTGGAGGAGGCTGTGCCCTTGCTGAATAGCCTGCATGGTTGGGTGATGCTCGGAGGAGTTAGCAGTGAAACCACGTGGGAAAAGGAAAGTTAGAAGTATAAGGACAGGCAGAGAGGTATTTTCAGACTGAACGATGAGGGGAGAAAACAAGCAGAGGAATGAGACTTGATTTCAGCTGCAACCTCAGCTAGTTAGTCTGTTGGAATGAGGCTTTTCCTGAGCTGCTGCAATACAGGATGGGGCTGTCTGGGTTGAGCACGCTCTTTCTCATGTTTTCAGCCAATGCATTAACAGTGGTGGCATGACACAAGAAAGCTTGCAGCCTCACACTGAGTGAGAGCAGTGACTTCAAGGACAAGGGGACCCTAACTTCTGAGTTTTCGGGGGGAGGGGGAGCACCTGGCAGCATGGAGAGAGGTAACACTTCAGCAGACCTCGGCCAGCTTTCTGGGAGGACCTGAGGCAGCCTTAGGCTAAGATGCTGCAGGCAGCTGCAAATCTATTAACTTCTGAATTAAAACGGGGAGCAGCACCATTGGGAAGGTTGTGGGATGCAACATAACAGGAGAAGAAAGCTGAGAATAAAAAAGAGAAAGTAGAGAGGAGACAGCAAAAGAGAGCTTCAGCAGCAGGAAGAAGGACCATACTCATTAAAAACATGCGGTGGTGGCTGAAAGAGACATATCATTTTCCCAGAAACAGTATAATTTTACACAGCAACTGCTATGTAAAAACCTGTGGAGACCAAGCAGAGATCTGGTGAGTGCTGCAGCTCATGATGGACAGCCTCAAGGGAGGCTGCAGTATCAACCACAATTAGCTACTTGGACATATGTCTGCACTATGGAAAAAAAAGGTCTTTTTACCATCAGATTCTTCTTCAATTCAGAAAACGTCATCTGAAACTACCCTTAGCAGCAAATGCAGAGGCAACACGGCATTGGCTAACCAGGACATCTTTCCCTCATCTTACAGCCTCTCCAGGTTGACAAACAGGAACAGGAAAGAAATTCAGGAGTGGGTGATGTTCTCTGATCCTTTCTTTTCCTTTATTATATAATCCTGAAGTGACATGTTTTGGTATTTTCAGCTATAAACTCTTAAGACAGATTCTATGGGAAATCTGCATGATCAGAGCACACATTCCCTTTTCCACTCATCAAAGTCAGAAAATACCGAACCCGAAAAACAAACCTGGAAACTATTTCACTGTGGAGAAACAGACACAATGAAGTAAATTACTTTCATGGCATCTTCTTAAACTATTAAATTATTAACAAGAATAGAAATTGGAAAGTAGCACCTTAACAAAAAAAAAGGGCTTTGGTGTGTTAAAATAACGGGAACTATGATTTTCCAAGCTGTGTACAGTATAGTATGTACAGAAAAGTAATAGTTCTTTCCATTAATTTTTAAATCATTCTCTTTTCTTAGTCAAGGTGCTGTTTTTCAGGCTGTATCCTTCGTATGGAAGGTATAATGTTGCCTGCCGTGCAAAAGATAGAAGTGAGAAAAGAGAGAAATTAAGTCAGTAGAGGCCAGATCATGCTCCCACAAAATTGACGGAAGATTGTTCCACTGTCTTCAATGGAAGAAAAACACTGAAACACAAATCCTAGTAATTTTACCTTCTGTAAACGTTAAGAAGACTAAGTATGACACATGGTTTGGGGATGGGAGACTGCTTGCTTCTATTTTCATATTTGTGTGACAGATTTTCTTTCATTTAAAAAGAATATTTCAAAACAGTAGATAGTAATCTTCTGATAATTTCTTTTTCTCAATGATCCTTATGGGTCCCTTCCAATTCAGGATATTCTATTATTTATTATTTTCTATTATTTTCTGTCTGCAATAGTATAGCCTGGTCTAAAGAGAATTTACATAACAAATTCCAGGCAAAACCTACAATTGAATTCAAGGCCTCTGGAATGATATGAGTGAGAAAAGAGTGTCTTTTACACGTCTGAATGCATTTGCAAACTGAGAGGCAGCAGAGATCTTCTAATTTTTTTTTAGAATCATAGAATATTGAACGGTTGGACTGGATGATCCTTGAAGTCTCTTCCAACCTTAATGATTCTATGATCCTGAATTGGAAGGAACCCATAAGCACCATCAAGCCCAACTCCTGGCTCCACACAGGACCAGCCCAATCAGAGCAGATGGCTGAGAGCATTGTCCAGACACTGCTTGAACTCAGTCAAGCTCGATGCAGTGACCACTCCCCTGGGGAGCCTGTTTCAGTGCCCCACCACCCTCTGGGTGAAGAACCTTTTCCTGATCTCCAAGCTAAACCTCCCCTGTCACAGCTTCATGCCGTTCCCTCAGGTTCTATCGCTGGTCACCAGAGAGGATATCAGTGCCTGCCCCTTCGCTCCCTACTGTGAGGAAGCTGTAGGCCACCATGAGGTCTCCCCTCAGTCTCCTCTTCTCCAGGCTCAACAAAACCAAGGGACTTCAGCCTCTCCTCATATGTCTTCCCCTCTAAACCCTTCACCATCCTGGTTGCCTGCCTCTGGGCACTCTCCAGCAGTTTTATGTCCTTTTTGTACTGTGGCACCCACAACTGCACCCAGTACTTGAGGTGATGACACGCCAGNTTGCTGTCGACCAAGACCCCCAAGTTCCTCTCAGCATGGCTGCTCTCCAGGATCTCATCACCCAGTCTGTACGTACAGCCCGGGCTGCCCCTTTCCCGGTGCAGAATCCGGCACTTGCTCTTGTTAAACTTCATGCGGCTGGTGACTGCCCAGATCTCTAATCTGTCCAGATCTCTCTGCAAGGCTTCTCCACAGACGGAATCAACAGCTCCTTCCCATTTAGTATCATTTGCAAACTTGCTCACGAGACTTCTAGTCCTACATCCAAGTCGTTTATGAAAACTTTAAAAAGAACTGTCCCTAAAATGGCGCCCTGGGGAACCCCACTAGTCACTGGCCGCCAACTTGATGTAGCCCTATTCACCATAAATCTTTGGGCCTGACTTGTCAGCCAGTTGCTCACCCATAGTATTGCATTTATGTCAAACTGTATGCTGGACATTTTGTCCAGAAAGATACTGTGAGAGACAGTATCAAAAGCTTTACTGAAATCTAAAAAAATTACATCAGCTGGTTTCCCTTGCTCAACTAGATGGGTGACCTTGTCATAAAAGGAAGCTAAGTTTTGTTAAATAGGACCTTATTGTCACTATTGTCTTTAGTGGTTTTGTGGCAAGTATCAGACTAAAACCAGTAAGTCCCAATCCCTAGAAAACTCCTCTGCCACCTGTTATCTTCAAATATATGAGTCATTCCAGTGACTTAGAGGGGATCACTCTTACACCTGAAGCTCAGATGGATGTGACTGTGTCACAGCTTTTCCTGACTAGAGCTTCTGCAGAGGCATGGTTGTGGTGAGGACCACCCAGTGCAGCCCCCTCCCCTCCTAGCCCAGACCCTCATCAGCTGGGCTGTGGGTCTCTGTAAAAGCACCATCTACTTACACCTTATGCCAAGGTTTTAATCCAAGCAAATTAGAGAGCACCGCCTGAGTCAACCAGCTTTGATCCTATAGTTAAAATCTGTCAGCAAAAGAACTTGATCCAGTTACATTGAGCTTCACATCAACGACACCCCTAAGTCCTTCTTCTCAGAGCTGCTCTCAATCCATTCTCCACCCAGCCTGTAGTCACACTTGATGATTGCCCTGACTCATGTGCAGGACCTTGAACTTGGCCTTGTTGAATTTCATGTGGTTTGCCCGGGCCCATGTCTGAAATCTGTCAAGGCCCCTCTGGATGGCATCCCTCCCCTCCAGTGTGTGAACCACACCACACAGCTTGGTGTCATCAGCAAATTTGCTGAGGATGTACTTGATCCCACTATCCATGTCACTGACGAAGATGTTAAACAGCTCTGGTCCCAATACACTGAAGAATGCCACTCATCACTGATCTCCACTTGAACATTGAGCTGTTGATCACAACTGATCAACAATCAACTCTTGAAGTTTGAATTTGACCATCCAGCCAATTCTTATCCACCAAGTAGTTCATGTGCAAGGACTTGGGGGTGTTGGTGGATGAGAAGCTCAACATGACCTGGCTACATGTGCTTGCAGCCCAGAAAGTCAGCTGTATCTGCTTCAAAAGAAGCATGACCAGCAAGTTGAGTGAGATGAATACTGATAACGAGAGGACTGGAGCACCCCTCCTATAAAGAGAAGCAGAGTGAGTTGGGGTTGTTCAGCATGGAGAAGAGAAGGCGTCAGGGAGACCTTATTGCAGCTTTCCAGTTGTTAAAAGGGATCTACAGAAAAGCTGGAGAAGGACTATTTACAAGGGCACCTAGTCACAGGACAAGGTGTAACAGCTTGAAGTTGAAGGAGGGTAGATTTAGATGAGATAGCAGGAAAAAATTCTTTGCTGTGAGAGTGGTGAGGCACTGGAACAGGTTGTCCAGAGAAGCTGTGGAGGCCCCAACCCTGAAAGTGTTCAAGGCCAGGGTGGATGGGGCTTTGTAAACCTGGTCTAGTGTAGGGTGTCACTGCTCATGGCAAGGGCATCGGAACTAGATGGTCTTTGAGGTCCCTTCCAACCCAAACCATTCAGTGATTCTGTGATTCTATGTGTTTAAAAAACATGAGTGCTACAACAGACATTGCAGCAGCTGGTAGTGAAACTCTCAATGATTAGAATGAATCAGGAAAAGTAAAAAGAAATAAGATTATAATTACACTATTTCAATCAAACATGAAATGATAAAATTTTGCTGTTCTGTTGCAAAATCCATGCAAAATTGGTGACCTACATTTGCAAACACTTCTGTAAACGAGTATAATTTTTCCCCTCAATTAGCGTTTGTTACATAAGCAGACTTCAGGGATATTCAAATAACATACACAGCCCAGGCAGACCCAAGATAGGTAAGGTCATAAAATACATGTGCAAGCAACAGTGGTTGCAGAAAGATACTGATTGGCACCACTGGCAACCTCTTTAGTTTTAAATTAGAGAGAGGTGAAAAATTTAAATTTGTTAACCAGAAATGCCTTTGATCATCTAGTGAGCATCCTACACAGGAGGAATATTTAGAGCTGTGTCCCACATATGGCTCCTTAGCAGCCATCCCTCTGAGGGAGGGAATCTCCCCCACACTTGAAGAAACAGTAAACAGCCTGCATAAGTTTCGAAAAGCTTGTTTGAGCATGGAACATAATTTTATACTGCTTTGTTACTCCTAAAAGCATTTGGAAAGGCTAATATTATTCTTCTATACATGTCAGGCAACAAGTCCTGTAATTCCAGCAGAAATCTCTGGCAAGTATAGACGGAGAGCTGAATATCTTGTAGGGTCCATGACTATTCTGTGGATAGACAAGTAATCAGCCTCCAAATGAAGGTGCTTGTCAGATCAGAACAGTCAGAGCGGATTAAATCATGCTCGGTTTATTGGTATTGTCTCAGAATTACATGGATTAAAGCAGAAACTAGTTTAATAGGACATGGGAACAAGATTTGACTTTTTTTTTTTTTAATTAATAAAATTGGATGTTTGCAAACAGGGTGTGATTAACCAGACCTGACTGTATTTGACACACATAATGGTATTTTAGGATTTTTTTAACAAAGTTTTCAGGGCTTTCAATGTATTTTTGATGGTCATTTATCTGTGGTGAAGCTCCACCGAAGGTGATTGCAGTTTTCTTTAAGGGCAGGAGTTTGGTCCTAATCTGTAAACAGTCTTGGCCAAATATAACTACAAATAAAGTTAGTGGTGGATGTCGCTGTGTAGATCTAACTTAGCTTCAGAATCGCAGCCCTTATAAACACAATAGCAAGCATAAGTATCAACAGGCTTTGTTTGGGAGCAGAATACATTTGACAAGATCTCCTTAATGTCAGGTAGGAGTTCCCTGGGGTGGCAGTGTCTTCTTCACAGCCCCAGTTTGTTCCTCTCAGGCCTGCCCCATATCTGCACAGCCATTTGCATCTCTCCAGGAATGCCTAAGACAAATACATCTCATGAAGGAAGACAGGAAGTTACTGAGCAAAGAAGAGACAAAGCTTTAAGGAAAATCCAGCAATGTAACAATCTGGATATAAAAGCCTCAATGTTTGCACAAGCATCTACCCTCCATTTGAGTTATCTGTCATGGTTCCTTGTCCACAGCATAAAGTTATTTAAGAAGCCTGCTCCATCAAATACTTGTATCTGAGCTCTTTCTAGATAGTTTAATGGGCTGCGTGTGGGAGACAGATCTTCTTATCTCCAGATTACAGACTGAATTCAACCCAGCTGTCCTGGTTTCAGCTGAGAAAGAGTTAATTTTCTTCATAGTAGCTAGTATCGGGCTGTGGTTTGGATTGGTGCTGGAAGCAGCACTGATAATACAAAGATGGTTTTGTTACATAGAAATGTTTTTTGTTGTTGCTGAGCGATGCTCACACAGAGCCAAGGACTTTTCGGCTTCTCGCACCGCCCCGCCGGCGGGATGGCTGGGGGTGTGCGGGGAGTTGGGAGGGGACAGACAGGGCAGCTGACCCCAACTGACCAAAGGGACATTCCATACCATATGGCGTCATGCTCGGTTTATAAGGGGCTGGGGGGAAGAGGAAGGGGGGGAGCAGTGATGTTTGAAGTGATGACATTTGTCTTCCCAAGTCACCATCACACGTGACAGAGCCCTGCTGTCCTGGGGATGGCTGAACCCCTGCCTGCCGTGGGCAGTGGGGAATGAATTCCTTGTTTAGGTTTGCTTGTGTGCACAGCTTTACTTATTAAACTATCTTTATCTCAACATACGAGTTTTCTCACTTTCACTCTTCCAATTCTCTCCCTCATCCTGCTGGGGGGGAGCTGGTGAGTGGCTGTGTGGAGCTCAGCTGCCAGCTGGGGTTAAACCACAACACCAGGTCAAGTAGATGACAGCATCTGGAAAAACACTGGGAGTGTAGGAAACAGAAGATGCCAAGAATTTAACAACATGCTGAGGTCAGTCTAAAGATGGAATATGAACACTTTAGAAAGGAGAAGTAGTATCTTTTTTAGGCAAGCTGATGAAGTTGGATAAAGTGGATAAGTTTTAGGGCTTACCATTCCTTCACTTGGTCTGACCAAGTAGTAACAAACTCCGATCCAATACAGGTCAGAGGCGAAGAGGCAGCAATTCAGTCTGAAAGAGACACTGGTATGAAGTTCATTAAATCATCTGCATTTCCCATTCTCTTCTAAACCTCTTCTGCTCTACAGGCACAAAAATTGTGGTTCACTCTCTGCTCTTGGGAGCTGCCATGTCTCTCTGCCCTGGCTAACAGCCAGCTTCTCCTATCAGTGCTTTCTTCTACTTCATCCATTCTTCCATCTCTGCTCCTGCCCAGCAGACTGACACACAAGTGCTTCCTGAGTAAAGGAAGGGTGGGAGAATATAGCATTGACCATCCTGTTACTTTTTTTCACAAAACCTCTAGAGACTTTGTCTCTGAGGCCTTTTCCCTCAGGCCAAGTGAGGTGGAGAATGGTCAATGAGTTGGGAAGTTCCTGAGGAGAAAGAGACACACACACAGAGCAGACTCCCAGCTGACACAGGACAGTCCTTAGGAAACCTTGCTAAAAAAATAAAATGCTTTATTTATTTTTTTTTATTAAGTGATTTTATTCATCTGTTGAGCATTCATGGTAATTATTGAAGCACAGCTGAAGCTGCTGCATCCACTATCTGCCTGAAGACCTGGAGTTTGCCACTTCCATTTTACACTACTCATATATTGTAATAACTAATAACAAGTAGCGCTACATGAACCTCTGACTAGGCATGTCAAAAACTTTATGGTTCTGTCCTGGACTTTTCTTAAATTACATTTGCTGAGGTTACACTGAACTGACTTAACTGGTGCAAGCCTCTCCACATGCACTGCACCTCATAACATGTGCTCCTGTTTATGCCTGACGTAAGACAAAATTAGGATATACACCCACAAACCCGCATGGAGCAGTTTTAGGTACTGCCCTCCAGCTGTTTGTTACTGCCCTGCAGTTTAAGGACTACATCCCTAAGCTGAAGTAGGTGCTGAGCTGAAACAAGTGTCTCCATACAAAGGGATACTCCACCAGATGAACCACTCTGTTTTTTAAAGACATTATGACTGATCTTCTTAGGTTGTAGGTGGACAAGACTTGATGCACTCACTGGCAAAATCTGAACTATTAAGTGTTTAGAGACTGTCCACATGTGCCAAATCCAGCTAAGAGGATTTAAACTTATTTTTGCTGGGTGGTGAGGGCTAGCTTTGTGAATTGAACAGTCCTTTAGTACTGGGTTTTTTCGGAGGCTGTACGTAGCGTGGCGTTATTCTGTAATGTCACAAGTTACATCATCTTTCATTTGTTGCACCTTCCTTGCTCTGAGGGTACTGCGAGACTGCCATGCTGTCTTTTATTGCCACTTAAAAACCTGGAGGGCTCACATCCTGCCCTGGCTCCTAAGGGGCTTCCAGTCACCTGGCTGCTCCAGCAGGGACCTGCAAAACCTGGACCATAGCTTCTCTATGCCAGGGAGCTACATACCCCCTCAGAGCAGAGCAGTCCCTTCTCTCCCATCTCATTGTCTCGGAGAAATGGCAGGTGAATGGCTCAGCGAATGCCCAGAAGGAGCTCTAAGGAGCCCAGACTGCAAAACAGAAGGAAGGAGTTACGTGTGAAGCCCAGCTGCCCGCTACACAGGCTTTTTGGTGGGATTTGGAAGGAAGTTAGTTCTTGTCCCAAGGGAAAGGATACCAGACCATCCTCTTTGTCCTTGGTCCCTGCTACTGTTGAAGAGTTGAGGTACGTCTGTAAAGCTTTTGTTCAGCTGTAGAGGCGGGGTGTAGACTGACAGCGTACAATGGGATAGAACTACAGTTATTGTGGAAGGATATGGATATGTGGAGGGCTCCAGATATATTTTGAGGAGGTGACTTTCACCATATTCTGACTGTTACTTAAACCGTTGAAGCCCCAAATTCAAATGTTACCGAGAGTAAACAGTTCTCTATTTGCTCTTTCCTGACAGGAACCAAATATACGGCAGGGCTGGCTGGATAGGTATATAGTGAGATGGTTCTCATGGAAACCAGGTGAAGAAAAAGCATAGAAAATAGCTAAAGGGGACACTGGAGGAAATTGAATAATACGGACAGGTAGGTGCTAATTACCAATCAAAATTTAATTGAGATAAACAGCTGTTTTTCCACCACAGTTACTAGGAATGAGTCAGGAAAAGCATGAAGAACAACCATGATGCACAACAGCTTTTTCTACAGAAGGAGAGAGACAGACAGTGTTAGTTTATCAGGTGCAGACAGCAAAACCAAAAGAGGGTGAACAGTCAGGCAGGCTGGGAAGACCAGAAGAGAGGAGGCAAGCTGTCACTCCATCTTAAGAGGCCTGCGGGCAGAGAGTCAACTGTGGAGAATATGGGGGACCAAAGATGTGAAGACAGAGTAGCTGGAGAGAACAGAACACAAATAGCACACCCCATGGACATGAAGGGAATGGGGCAGTGCAGTAAGGTTTGATACAGCAATGAGTAAACCAGCCTAGGTCACTAAAGTTTTTGGAGCCTCAGATGATATCTGAAACTCACCTGGGACAGTGCTTCCATTAACGATTAGTTAGGGCAAGGAGCCCCTCACCTACTTTCTTTAAGATTTACCTTCAGTACTCACCAGCAGTGAGAAATGCATAGTAAATAGTGAGCACTGAGTGAAGAGGAGATCTGAGTGAACTCCAGAGCTTCTTGAGAGGTGGATGCAAGCCAAGCATGGCAGCCTGGAGAAATGGGGACCAGGATGGAGAAGCTGGAAAGAGAGAGGCATACAGCAGGTCAGATACTTCTTGAATAAGACCACCTACATGTAAGCAAGTCAGACCCCTGAGCAGGCCTTAGGTACAAAGAGGTGGGCTGGCAGTGCATTTGGCAGAGTAGGAGTGGATGATGGGCCTTGAAGACAACTCATAGCAAGACATTGTTCAGAAGAAGCCTCTACCCCATGCTTTAAGGGAGAAGTTTGACAGGGCTCCTGAGAAAGATTGAGACTGTTGTTAAAGCCACCACAGCTTTGAAACTTATGCTCGGACTGGGTTCCTATTTCTGCTATAAAGTGCCTTGCAACCCTTCAAACACACTCAGGGTTTATTTCTGATCTACCCAAGAGCAGATATTCTTGGAGACAGACTACTCAGACTCTGTTCCTCCAAGAGAAGAGGTTTGTTGGTAAGGTTAAGCCACAGAGTACTGGAAGTGCCTTTGTTGGTGTAGCTCCATTCCCCAGAAAAATAACTTTTTCCTGCAAGGTCTTTTTGTGAAGGTCTAACCACCTCTAAGCTAGAACTTCTGCTGCCACAGCAATGTCATTTCGAGAAAGAACCTCCCTAACCCACTCTGTGATACCAGCCAGTGTCTAGAGTCAGCTGGGGCTTGTGCAATACGTTTACCATGATTCTGACTTCCCTCAGAGGGAGCAGCATGGAGGGGATGGCTGTATCTGCATCTCCTTGGGTGTCTGTAGCAGCTGTGGCAGCCTGTGGGTCTGACAAGGCTTGAAGGCAGAGGAAAAGGAAGTTGGGACTGTGGTACTCTGCACGAGTACACCATATAGATGGGAAGAGGAGATATCTCACATTCTTCTTTCTGTTTATTTATACCCAGGCAGAGCTAACCACAACCTGTCCCCAAGTTATAAAATATTTCTAAGGCAAAAGTGAATGGCATTTCTTGGCCAATGTAATTAGATTTCAGCAGCCTCAGCCCACAGGACAGTACTGTCTGCTCTGCAGAATATCAAGTCTAATAGCTGGAATCAGCAAACAACATTGGAAGAAGTCTTGCCTGAAATAATATATATTAATACAGTAGCATAATAAATAATAAATACTGTTAATACAGCTGTAAATAATGTATCGTGCTAGATTTGTGTAATAAATAATACATAAATACGTAATCATCCTTTGAAATAATATAAAATTAGCAATTGTGAAGTGAACTTAACCTATTAACATGCTTCGGGAGAAGAAGCCTACAAGTTATTAAGAGTCTGAATCACTGCAGCACTGCAAGAGCTTAGCCGAGAGTAACACCAGCAGCACCACGTGAGGATGCAAAGGAGCGGAGGGCTGCCTGTTGCCTCACAAAGCAAATAGTAATGCACTTCTCAATTTTATGTTCAGGGCTAAAGGTCAGTTGATCTACTGGGTGTGCCATGTTTTTTTGTTTGAAAAAGTTAATTTATTGCTGACTCAAGGCCTTGAGCAAGTTGTTTTCCAACAACTAAGATGAAATAAAGCAACACAGGCAGCCAGCAGATTTAAGCGAATATAAAGGTCCTTCCTGTGGTAGAGCAACACAGAAATACTCCAGACTCCAGCAGGGAGTCATGTTTTGGCTCCATTCCCAAAGTCCTCATAACAATTTTTATCCTGAAGCACCTTACAAACTTGGGCCAGTTAATGTGTACACAGGCCCTTTGGGGTCAGCCTGCTTTACTGGCTCTGGTTTCCCTGGGGAGAAACTGGTACGCACATCTTTGGTGCAGATTGCTAAGATTTTCACTCTGCTTTAGAGCGTGCTAGTGCAGACTGGTTAACGATGCCATCGTATCCGTGGCCAGACTTTCTGAAGATCAGCATGAACACGCTTTGTACTTTTCTGCAAGTTGTGCCACACATTTCAGGGCTAAATGACAGGGGAGTGCTAATGAGAATAGTCCCTGAATGATTCACTCAAAACCACAGCGGGCCATTGGTTACTAGAAGAAAAGTATTTACACAGCTTAAAGCAGCCGTGAGTAGCTTTCAAAACTGACCTATGATTTTTCAAAGACATTTGGGCTCTGAAAATTGCAGGTGTGTACCTGGCAGTATTTTCACAAACACGTAAGCTAGGAAAGTAGCTAATTCCTATCCCTCAGGCACAGCTGTTAATTGAGAAAAGTACCTGTGAGAAACCCAGGAGCTAACCTTCTGAAAACACTGCTGGTCATCAAAAGCCAGGTCTAAAACATGTGCTACTCTCTGAAAAGAGCAGTGGAGACTATGACTTCCAGTTCCCCTAAACAACAAAAGGAATGGAAATCTCCAGTATTGCTTCGAGATGTTTACTTTGCAGACATGTAAAGAAGCAATGTCCTTTACAGATCGTGTAGCTAGTAATAAGGTGACTTCAGAACTGTTATTCCCTAAATCCCATAACACTAGATCCAGAGAGCACCGGATGGAGATCAGTTTAAAGCAGATGAAAGAAAATACTTCTCTATGCACTTGGCGGTGGGTTTTGTTGCTACAAGAGGTAACAGAGGTGGACAGTGCCAGCTGGCCCCATGTGGGACTGGGCAAATTAGTGGATAACAGATCCTTAAAGAGGTGCTAGAAGAGCTGTGCAAGCAGGTACCCTCCAGCATGCCTACCACCACAGCTCTGGGGCAGCATGTAGAAACGCACATACAGATACAGCTGTTGGCCAGGCAGGTCATTCCCAGAATCACAAGCTCTCCCAGTGTATCATAGTGCATCTATGCTTGCACCGCAAAAACCAGAATATGGGGAGGGTTGAATTGTCTCTCGGATCCAGGAGGACATTTCTTATGTCCATATGTCCTGGTGCAAGGGAGGTGAGGTGAGGAACCACCACCATACCCACCTGCAAGAAGGAAGCAGCTATGGCTGGATAGGCATGATACAGCCCCTCATTCAGTTGGACTGGCAGATTTTGATGCTGAAATCTGGATCAGGAACATAGCAGTACTGGAGAGGACTGCAGTGTCAGAAAGCAAGTCTTGCTGGCTAGGGGAGCATGAGCCCTGCCAGGGATGGGGTGAGCCCTTGTGCCAACACCAGCTGCCAGAGCAGCTCACCACACCACAGGTCTGCCAGGAAACCCTTGCCACAAAGCACGCTCTCTACTCCCAGCCCAAATTCCTGCCTCTGAGGAGAAAGGGCAGCACTGCTTTGCCCTGGTGAAGGATGCATCTCACCTTACTCATGAGGAGCCTGACTAGTCCAGACATAGCTAAGGTTCCCTCTGAAGGAAACCAGTATCAAACTCTCCCCACCAAAAACTCAGCTCTGTCTTTTTTTAAGCTGCAAAGCTTTTGGTTGGCTACAGCAGAGCCGGCTGCAGTTGGCTCTAATCACCCTTGGCTGCCTGACGTCAATCAGTGAGCTACCAGCTGAAGAGCATTACTCAGATTTCTTTGCTTTGCCTATAGGCCACACTCAATTAAAACTGGTGTGTCAAGGACATCCCATCTGAAAAAAAAACACCATGATCTACAGATTGCTTTCTTGGAAGCTCCTCTTAGGTATGATTCAGGCAGCCATTCCTGCAGGGCAATAAAATGGTGTTCTTCCCTCTGTAACTATTCCAAGTAGGCTTTGAGATTGCCGAGTCTCTCACTGCTGGGTTTTGTAATTCCTGCCTAGTCACTTACCATTTCATCAGCTCCAGAAAGCAGAAACAAAACCAAATAATTTCTCCCTCTCTCATTCTAGAGTCTGAAGCAGCACAGCATCTTGGAACGTTGCAGCAAGCAGGGAAAGGCTCAGCATGATCACGCCTGCTGCCCTCTCAGCAGGCACCCACCTTCTCACCACAACACCAAATATCTATCAGGAGATAAATTGTCTCCAAGCAAGATTCCTTTAGAAAAATCCAACCGGCAGAAACCTGGTGGTGGAGTGAAGGGCTAAGTGCCATGATATGACACTCATTGAAGTCGACCTGGCAGGTGGCACACTGCTTAGAAACAGTAACAGGAGTCACAGAAACAGGTGAATAGCCCTGAAAAAGGATGTATCTCTGGAGGCCAGGAGTGCTTGTGGAGTTGAGACGGAAGCAACAGGGAGAGAAGACTCTTCAGTCACAAATCTCTCCAACATGATCTTAAGAGGGGGGAAAGAGGAATGGAGTTTTGCAGAGAGATGCCAGAAGAATTGAAGTTTGTAAACTGAGTGGTCAAACCTTAAGAAATTTGAGCCAGCACCACCTGAATCAGCTTTCTAAGTTTGGTAAATATTTCCCAAGGGAAACAGTCACTAAGCTGCTGATTGCAAGCAGCTCCAGCTCCTCTCCTTGTCAGATACCGTGCACCATGAAGGAGATCAGATGGGTATTCATACAGTTGTCATGAGTAAACACACACCACATCAGGCTTTCTCACACTCCCTGCCACCCAAGAACACGATCACTGACACCATCCTCAGAAAAAGCAGGGGCTGTTGTCTGGGGCTGTCAGTGGGGTTTATTACAGCCAAACACTGAAGACACAGGCGTGCCGTAGCCGTCGTGCCTCAACAGGTATAACCATGACTTCCCCAGGGGTTAGCACAGAGCACAGGAATGGCCCAGGGCTCCTGCTTTTCAAGCTTTCAGATTTCAGCGATAGATTGCCTCAGCTGCTTAAGGTAAGCCCGAGCCTGCTGAAGCTGGTGAGAGCTTTGTCACTGAACGAACTGGGCTGAGACATCAGCTAATGAACGCAGCGGTTTTGCGAGCTAAATCAATCCTCTTTTTCTCTGCCCTGAAGACTGAGTTTATTTTGAAAAGGAGTCATCTTTACAGGGAGAAGGCAAGAAAGAAAGGAAAAGAAAACTTTGATTTTGTTTTATCCAAGTCTCTGTGCAAATTTATAATTAACTTTTAAGACCTCCATAGCAAATAACTCAGTTGGGAAACACCTTGGGAGATACATTAAGATCCTGTTCTAATTTTTCCTTTCAGTGATGATTGATCTTTCTGGGGTTTTTAGCTCATTTCCACTGAGTTCATAAAAACTTGGGAGCAAAACGTTATGGCGTTGTCCTTGCATTGCAGTTTTGCTACTTTGTTAATTTTGGACCGAGTCCTGCAGTGTAGCAAAATTATTGAACTTGGTTTTGCTTAGGTGTCTAATTCCTGTAGCTCCTCTATTACCATGTGGCAAGGCACCCTATAGGCACAATAAATAAATAATACAACACTGAGAGCTGTAACAAATCATAAAATACGTTATTAAAAAATTAAGAAATAAATATCCCCCTCTTACTTAAATAGAGATTGATTTTATAATGTGGAATGCTGAGGAGGGCTGCTGGAAAATATACGTGGGCCTAGGGACATGGAGATTACACTGTAATGGGTGATTTGCTCCCCCAATCAGAAAAATAAGAAAAACCCCAGTGAATGGATGTATTTGTCAAATGGAAACTGAGTTCCTCTGTTTATTCACAGCCCAGGTAGGACGCAGTGCTTGCTTCAGCCCCCTGCTTCACTAGGATGCCATGCTTACACAGTAGGACACCATGCTTGTGCAGTGAAAACCTCCAAAAGACAGGACAGGTCACCCAAAGCTTACAATTTACATCTTAAACTATGCAGCGGGGTGCAAGAAGAGGCTTCAGAAATGAGGAGTAGGCTCAACCCTCCCTGAGTTGCTGAAACATCTCTCAGTGATGCTTCTCAAACTTTGGGAGAAGGTTCCCAGGTGGGATGCTGACCTGCCTGGAACATGATGTCCTATGGACCTGTTGTGGGTCCCTGGCCCTGCTGCTTCACTGCCTCCTGAACTTAAGGTTTGCTTTCTCCTCCTTGTGCCCTGCAGTGATCAAACCTCTGCCCACATTGCAGCAAGGTGGTGGGAACGTGGAGGGCTGCTGAATGGCCAACAAGTCTTTCTTGTTTCTGGATGAAAGAAGGGAACAGTATGCTCAGTGCCTCATTAAAAGGCTTGCAGTTTGAGTCAAGCCTGAATCCCATTAAGGATGCCCTTTTCTCCTTGCCTCAGGTGCCTTTTTACTCTTCCCCACGAGCAGGAGGAGAAGAGGTGGCAGAGAGCTGGCAATTCACTTCTGTGTAGCACTAGGACCTGTGACAGAGCCTCACCTTGCTTGATATGGCACTCCTTGCTATGCACATGTCTTTCTTACAGTACAGCATTGTTTCTGTTCACTTCCAGAGCTGTGCAACATCATTTCGAGTCCAGCTGCTTTCCATAACTGAATTTTAAGAAGTTACGCTAAGACCTAACTCTTTTTTTGCCAATAGACCTGCTTTTTATGGTATTTTAACCACCCATTATCTCTGCCCCCTTCCAGTCTGAAGAAGTCCAGTGAGGATTTTCATCCTCTCTGGATAACCTACTCCCGCACTGCAGTCTTCATCTGGCAAAGCAATTTTCTTAATGTCCAGTCTGACCTTCCGAAAGTGTACTTGGTAGGCATTGCCCCTTTCTGTACCATCTTCCAATTCTGGGAAGAGTTTGTCCCCTTTGGGTCATTGTAGGGGCTTATTAGTTCACCCCTTTGTCCCCTTTGCATATGATGGAACACCGGCTCTCCAAGCCTCTCCTTGGTGGTCATGTCTCTCCTAGTAGTCTTCCCCTGGATCACATTCCCAAATCCTTCCTGACCTGCACTCTATGGTGGGTGAGACCTCACCAGTGCTCAATAGGGGGATATAAAAGCACTTCTTGAACAAAAGTATCACGCCTTCTAATGCAGCACAGCATGCAGCTGGCGTTCACAGCAAGTGTGCCTGGCTGCCTCAACCTGCAACCCACCACAAGTCCCCAGGTCCTCTTAAGCATGGTGGTGACCCAGACTGTCATTCTCTGGTTGTGTCAGGCTTCACGTTGTTCTGCCTGGTGTCCAAACCCTACAGTTCTGTCTAAGCCTCACAGGGAAGCTGCTGGCTTGAACCTCTAGTGTCTTCTGGATTGGCACCCTCAGTTTTCTGAACCTGACATGCTGAGGAAGCTGGGCTTATTCAGCCTGGAGAAGAGAAGACTCTGGGGAGGCCTAATTGCGGCCTTCCAACACCTGAATGGGACCTACAGAAAAGCTGGAGAGGGGTTGTTTACCAGGGAGTGTAGTGATAGGACAAGGGGGAATGGGTTTAAACTAAAGGAGGAGAGATTTAGAGGAGAAATAGGAGGAAATTCTTCACTGTGAGGGTGGCAAGACACCGGAACAGGTTGCCCAGAGAAGCTGTGGAGGCCCCATCCCTGGAAGTGTTCAAGGCCGGGTTGGATGGGGCTTTGTGCAACCTGGTCTCATGGACGGTGTTCCTGATCATGGCAGAGGAATTGGAACTAGGTGGTCTTTGAGGTCCCTTCCAACCCAAACCATTCTGTAAATCTATAATTCTAACCTCAAGGTGCTTCCAAGTGCTATTGTTTCCTGTGTAGGTCACTCTTCTTCATTTGGTGTCATCTGCAAATTTGCTGGGGTGGGGAGGTGCTTTCTGGGTCTCCATCTAGGCCACTGGTGATCGTATTGAACAGCTTAAGCCCAGTATCACAGAAACTATACCATTCTCATGTCTGGGCTTCAAGAGGCCACATTTTACCTCATTACCCACATCAGAGAGCACAGAACAGCAGCACAGTCTCACCATCCCCACCAGTGCCCAGTTTTACCAAACACAGGCCTCTGTTTCCCTCCTGCTTCTAGGCAGCTCTCACCTTCTGCACAGTCTATTTCACTGTGAGTCAAGGCTGGGTTTTGCATCCAACTGTACTGAAATTTCTGCTGAGACTATAATGAAGAGGATGTAGTGTGATAGTGACAATAGTCTTCTCCGTGAAGAACTTCAGTCCTCAGGAAAAGACCAGCATTATTTACCCCTGGACAGTAAGGGTTACTTGAACTGCCTTGCCTGTCCCTTCAAAAGACAGAAATTGACTCTCCTGAAATAAAACTATTTGTGGCTTGTACTTTGGTTTGGTCTTCCCTGTCAAAGTTGGTCTCTTCAGTCCACAACAAGAAGTAGTGCCAGGTAGTAATACACATACATTGAAACGGAGGACAACTTAGCCAACCAAGTAGACCTGCTATTCACTCTGCAATAAGCTTATGAGCTGGAAAACAGTGACAGATAAATGCCTTAAAGTAGAGCTGCCTGCAGGCTGTTTCTGTTCTGCAGTTCGTACAGACAGGCCTGAGCTAGCTTTAGAATAGCCAGCTTGGGTATTGCATACATTGCAGTTGTGGGCGGATGGAGTTCGACACAGATTAATCCCACAGATATTCCCCCATCTCCTGCATGGGTCTCGCAAGCCACACCGAGCCCTCCACTGCCCCAGCTACACCGTCGGCAGTGCCTTGAGCAAAGCTGGCCGGTGGTTCTGTGGCTGCACATTGTGGAGGTGCCTGCTGCGTCTGGAGAGGAAGCATATGGTCTTCCTGCAATGCAGTTCAGATTCCATTTTTACCTAGGAGCGTGCT
Organism: Psophia crepitans; assembly: GCA_013399095.1. Taxonomy (NCBI): domain Eukaryota; kingdom Metazoa; phylum Chordata; class Aves; order Gruiformes; family Psophiidae; genus Psophia; species Psophia crepitans. The sequence continues at coordinate 4,168 of VWZZ01003750.1, read as the reverse complement.
CTGTAGAGGTGGCCATGAGGCAGCAGCTTGGGCCGTGGGGGATATGAGCAGCCACCGCTATTGACCTCACTGGACTCACGGAAGATGTGGCTGGCCAGCCTGCACAGCTCCTTCCCGTTCCATCCTTTTCACAGCTCCTTTTCTACCCCTTCTTGCAAACATCCCTGCTGTGAAACCTGCATTTCTTCCTGGTACCACAGACATTTTTGAGCTTATGTATACTGGTTTTTCATATTATTTACCTAGGAAGCAGAAGGATTAAAGGGACCACTTTATTTACTGCTACTCACATGCTCTACATCAGCAACAGTATGTTTATATATTTATACAGCTACTGTTTAACCACTCGCAGATATGGAGTTCCTATACTTGCCAGAATTGTGGCCAATCCTGGCATACCTTATGGTATGACATTATGGCAATAATTCATCACAAATGTTATGAAATTATTTTGCTTTGATCTCAGTGTGTCGTAATGCTGAAACAGTGTGATACATGCTTCTCAGGAGCTGTGATGTGACGTGCATTTTCCCTCTTCTGTTTTCATGCTTCAGTTGTCCTACAGGGAGCTGCACAGCCATCAGCATCTGAAGAGATGGCCATAGTTATGTTTGATGTTGTAAAAGAACAGAAGAAAAAGTATTACCCTTTGTGATGTAAAAGATATCTGAAGGGTATTTATTCAACACATGAATTAAATTTCAGAATTAAAAAAATAAACATTAATGGAAGTTTAAAAATATACTTTCCCAAGTGCTATTTTAACAGGATTTTTATTTGCTGAAACACCTCTTTTTACAGGAGATGACATTCAGCTGTGATGGCAATACATTATATACTCTTTAATGGGTTATTCTAAAATTAATTAACTGCTTAGGCATAAGGCATTTATCTAAGGGGCAGTCATGAATGACCAGGCTCTCCTACTGCAGCATGTCTTCTTCATCTCAAAAAAGTAAGAGTGGGGCCAGGACAATTCACCATGTGACAGGAGCCTGCAGCCATCAGCAACCAAGGACAGAGATTGCCGTTGCAGGAGCAATGCCATGCTGGCATATCCCACCAGATATCAGCTGCGTGTGCTTTGGGGTCCTGGTGGTAACATCCTGTGAGCTGCCTGGATTAACCACCCCAGTGAGCATCCTCCCAGGGCACTGGGGATCTACAGATACCATAAACGTCACCTACTCTTCTTGTCCTGTCTCAGCGGTGAGGAAGGGCAATGATTGGTGGAGGGGAAGACCCATGCCTTCTTCTAGTTCCTGCTGTGGTCCCAGGTTGGTGGGTCTGGTCAGCGTGGGGGACCCAGATTGGGACCGCGGCAGGACAGACCTATTCACACCCTAACCTCAGTTCCATGAGAGTCATCTCCACCCCAAGATATGGCCCATGAAACTCACTTCTCTACCACAGACACAGTCATGGATGGATGTGGAGCTGGAAGAGATGAGCCTGAAGTGGGGACTGATGCAGCTGCAGCAGCCACAGCTCTCTGGTGCAGGGGTTCAGGAGTCTAGTAGCAAGGAGAGGACCCTGCCTTTTTACCCTGACTCCTGTAGCCAATGGAGTTATTGCTCCAAAAGTCTATGTAGACCAACATCAATTTTTAAGCATAATTTAAATTCAAGCTCATGGCTAGCCCGGCTAAAAGCAGAGTAGCCTTTCTGCTGTTCGGGTCCTGCATCCCAGTTCACAGCCTGAAAACAGACCTGGGCTTCATGCATGCCTTTTCTCCACCCTTTGCCCACCCTCTCTCCTGTTCACACATGCCAGGGCAGCTGTCTGGCAGCTTCTCACCTTCTGCTTGCATGTGAATCCCTGGAGCCCTGTTCTCCAGTCTCGGGGTATGTGCAATGCACAAACACATCAAGGGGTCTCCCATGGCAAAACAAGCAACCGGCTCTTTTCTACCTGCACCACGTCTTTTCCCTTTGTAGGCTCACCTCCCTGTCTCCCCCCCAACTTCTGTCTCCCACATGTCAGAGCAGCTCTGATGTCAGCAGTGAAGCTGGCTGATACTCAGGTGTAAGCAGCAGGACAGATCTTTTCAGCCTGTGTGGGAGATGGTAGCAGCAGCAAGGATCTTTGTAGGATGTAACTTTGCTTGGGGGCAGCTTGAAGCTCACCTCTGCGCTGGCTGGCTGGGGTGGACTGCCTGGACTGGCACAAAGTGGAGAGATCAGTGAAAGGAGACAGCAGATCCTGTCCTTTGTTCTCTGTCCTGCAAGATGGCTAAATGCCAACTCTTAGCTCTGTTTCAGCGTTTTCCCTTTAAATGGTAACATTAGGGTTCATTAAAGAAAGAGGCAGCTGATTTATCTGCACCGAGATGGCCAGTCACTCTGGAGGCAAATAGGTACCATCATCTTCTTTTTACTGGATTTGCATTCACTTTACATACTGTATTTATTTGGCCCTCCGCCTCTTAAAAATGCACTTTGAGGACAGAAGAAAATTTTGTTTAGCGAATTACCTTTGAGTCACCCTTTTTTTGAGGAGCCATGCATACAGGTACCTTTCTAGCCTTCTCTGTTGTGGGATGATGCACGAAATAATACACTAAGTAATTTGATTCAGCAATTAAAAGCAGGGCATGTATTACACTAACCACTATCACAGAGAGAAAATTAATTCTCTCTTAGTTACACTGGTACTGTAAATGAAGTATCACAGGTGATTATAAGCCACTTGAGATGAGCCAAACCATCTCAGAAAAACATGAGAACTTTGTAGGCATGCTGACAAGCACAGATCTGTACCCCAGGTGTGGAGGGCCTGAGACCTTGCTTCATGATTTAATCTGCAGTCACTTGGAGCATCAACAGGGTATCCTAGAACCACTGTGTGAACAGATTGCATCAGTATTCATTTTTATATACCACTCACAACTTTCTGTTAGCTGTTAAGGACCTCCTAAAACGTGATGCTGCACGGCACCAGCCAATGTTCCCTATTGCTTCTGAGGACAATGGTAAGGAGGAACTTCTCAAGTTAGCAGGTATGAGACTTCTTTTCTGAAATTTTGACCTATGTTCACACCTGACAGCCTTTATGTCAATTCTGGCATTCTCTGTCAAAGAAAGAATAATTGAAAACCAAATTATAGATTTTGCCCTGGGTGATTCAGAAATTAAATTTTTTAATGAGATAGAGTAGAGCAGGCTGAGATTTTTTCCTGACCTCAGAACACTGGATGGGAGAGGCCAACACAGACATCATGGACAGCCTGATGCTATTACAGACAACCACATCATCATATCTGTTTCATTAACTCAAAGTACAGAGAACAAAAGAACTTCTTTGATTGGGAAAATTTACTGAAGGGTGGTGAATGAAGAGATAATGAAACCAAAATCATAATTCATGAACAAGTAACATTATAAAAAAATGCCCAGATCTTCTCATCTCTTGGTTGAGGACATGCAAACGGGGCATATGTCATAGGCACACTGATTCTAACAGCTTAAAAAACCTCTTTAAGCTTAAAGAGGTAAAGATCTGTTTCTGAAGCATGAAAACTGAAGTCTTAATCCTGTTGTCATGTGTACTTCCATGTGTAAAGGGAAACAGAAAAAAAGCAGCCTTTATGGTGATGGTCTCATCATACAATGCACGAGTTGGACAGGTCTAGAAGGAATATCTCCCTGCTGTTTGCACATCATTGCCATGAAAGTGTGTTCCAGAAGTAGACAATAAGAGTATCCTAGGAAAGTTGCTTTAAGAGCCATGAAATCAATGCTTATGTGAAACAGGGATGTTAGATGGTCAGTCTTGTGGCTCAGTCATCCTGGTAGAGTAGATGAGGTTAATGTCTTGGGGAACATCTTGATGGCTGTGTAATGCGGCCCGTAGTGCATCTCAACATAGAATCATAGAATCATTAAGGTTGGAAGAGACCTCAAGGATCATGTAGTCCAACCGTCCCCCCACCACCTATTATCAACTGAACCATGTCCTTAAGTACCACATTCAACCTTTCTTTAAACACCTGCAGGGACAGTGACTCCACCACCTTCCTGGGCAACCTGTTCCAATGCCCGACCACCCTTTCCGAGAAGAAATTTCTCATCTCCAACCTGAACCTTCCCTGGCGCAACTTGCAGCCATTTCCCCTTGTCCTGTCACCAGTTATCTGTGAGGCCAAACCCCAGCTCACTACAACTTCCTT
>VWZZ01003749.1:0-52244 GCA_013399095.1 Psophia crepitans | reverse complement strand
ATGCCGCCTGCGAGGGGAACAGGCTGCTCCGGGAGGGGGGCAGTGCTGCAAACCGGACAGGGCTGGGTGCTGGGAGAGGGAGACCGTACTGAGTTTTTATCGGTGTTTGTCAGTGGGGAAACCAATAAAAAACTAGCGCAGAGATCATCAAAACAAAGTGTCAGGTAGCGCTGTACGAGAAAATAGGCGTCCTTCCCGCTGGAGGGTTTTCCCCTTCCCTGCAGACTGTGTGCAGTATTGGTAATCGGTATTAAAACAGTGATGACGATAATACTTGAAAAACCTGCTTATTATTGCAGATGTGCCAGAAAGCTAGGGGAGAGCTTTTACGTAATTAATTGCGCGAGTCGTTTCAGAAGCACCGCTTCGAACTTTAGCGGGCTTGCGGACAGAAACAGCCCTTAGATAAAGCCTGTCCATTCCTTGCGCGTTCTTTACCCTGAGCTCTGTATTTGCCTTGTGGAGGTGGGGAGGCAGTGTTATTTGTTTGTTTTAAATCTAGATTAATGCCGTAGTTTTAATACAAACATGAACCTGTCTTCAGAGGTTGACATCACTGAGGAATCAGCCAATTGGTTGACGTTTAACCAACCTTCTTTTTACACATAAACCCCATCAAAGAGTTGTTTACGCTAATGTTCTTTTGAAATGCAAATCCAGAATGCCAACAGACTGAAACTCAATTTAGATTAATGTAATTACCTGCAACACACAAATGAGGCTATACTATTTAATAGCCTTCACTTAAACCTTTTTAGAAGATCAAAAAGACTCCTATTGTAGAAGTTTAGTACTACAACAATTAAAAGATGTGTCTCTGTGATTTTCGTGTTGCCTTTATAACTTTGTAGAAGCTTGTGGTTTTGCTTTGGTACTCTCAAATAAAAATACCAGGAATAATTACAATTAACACCGAAAAAGTGTAACAACTTTATGACGCATTCGGTGCACATCTCATAGGGAGATAGTTTGCTGCTTTCTTCTTAGAAAACTATTTTTTGTTCTTAAAAAATAATTGTCTCCCTTCTTGTTTTAGGCTTTAAAGAAATCAATGCTCCAACTGTTACCCCACCTCTCAATCAGCCCAAAAGATCAAAAAAACGCCATGCAAATTTAACATTGGATAAAATGATGGAAAAATTCCTGCAGCAGAGCGTGGATACAGAAGAGAAGTTTTACCGATACGAAGAGCAGAGGCTCAAAATTGAGGACAAGCGTCGGGAAGCTGAGCATGCTCGAGAGCTCCAGATGTTACAGATGTTGGGACAGATGTTGGCGGGAATTTCTTCTACGGTATCTCAAAGGTCACAATCTATACCAGCAAGTCCACCTCAGAGAGCGAACCATCGTTCGTATGGGGATAACTTTAATTATAATACTATGACAGCAGCACTTTCTCCACCGATAGGTACTTCCTTCTATAGCATAAATAAAAGCTAGGTTTTTTTTAAACTTCTGTGTGAAAACACTGGTAGTAAGTAGCTTTTGAAAATAAAAGCTAATTGGAATTATTTAATATTGTGGTGAAGGTGTCTGTCTGATGTAAAATGAAATTAAAATATCATTCGTACCATTGTACTGATTATTTAATGTAGATACATTAGTTATAAAAAATTCTAATGAGCGAAATCACACCTTTTGAACCTATGAACATCGGGGACTTCTTTCCACGTTCACACCTCTTGGAAAGCGAGGTTAGGGGAAGTTTTGTATCTAAAATGCAAGTAGCACATTTGCTGAAAGATGTGTGGAAACATTAGGTGCCTTGTAGCGGAAATTCTACTGCTGTTGAAGTTAACAGGCCTAACCCAGCATTTGAAGTTAAGGCTATGCGTATGTTTTTTCGGGGTTGGGAAAAGAGCTGAGTTTTGCCTACGCTGAAGTAACTCAAATGTTAAAATCCAGCTTCTATGAAGTAAATCTCTTTAAATCAGAATTCTGAATTTTATCTTTTAACTGAACATCGTTTTATTGTAGTAGGTGTAATAGAAGATGAAAATATTGGCATATATTTTTCTTCTATACCAGTTCATTTATAAATTCTTGGGGCATCTTGAATATATTTAGAATTGGTATTTATGCACAGACTTCTCCTTCTGTACCTTATGTGTGAGCCAGAAGCTGATAATCGGATATTAGCATTCATTAACAGACTTCTCAGGATCTGTGGCTCCATGTCATTTATCTTTATCATTGCCTTATTGTACATGGAAGTAGACTGCACGGGCAGGGGGAAAACAGGGATACTCTATCAGTGCTGAAACCAGAGTCAGCCTGGGGCTCAGTGGTTGTAGCCTGCCATGTGGAAACGAAACAAGTCTCGTTCTGTTTTAATTCCAAATTTCACACTGCTTGGAAGAAGGAAGCGGGTTTGAAAAGAAAAAAACAAAACAAACAAAACCCAACACCCAGCCTCAGTGATGAATAATAATCCAGCAGGCCAGATCCTAAAGGGTGTTCTCTGATTCCTCCAAGGATCTTGTAGCCTTTTTAGTTCTATGTTACATACTGCATTTCCCTGAACCGCTGGGGGCTGGATGGTTAGGCCTGTTGAGGCTTTAGGCTAGCTAACCTGGTTGTGTTTCTTCTTGATTAGGTAGTTGGTCTGTAGAATTCCGTGATGGCAGCAGGCTTTTGTAGATGAATTACAGCAAGTGTATGGATTCTGTATTTTAAATGTTGTTTTCACTTCAAAGTTAAAAGGAAACCTGATGTGTTTTAGCAAATCCATTAGGAAATCATTTGAGGTTCTGGACTGAGGTGATGGTAACTACAAGGCCTTGCCATTACCTCTGAAAGGTTTTTTGTTGAAAGAGTTTTATTATTTGTAAAGACCTGAAACTAAATCAGTTTTTCTTGCTGCGTTTCATCACCTAAGTGTACAATCATATTACACTGTGCAAAAATGCATTATATATATTTAACTGTAGCAAGAGCAACTTGGGTTTTTAATCTTTTAGGGAAGGTGTAATCAAGCGTTTCTAACAAAACATGAAAATAACTCTTCAGGAAGTGCCTCTTTTAAGGAATTAAGATTTCAGTTGTTTATAACTAAGTATGCCTTAGTGTTTCTGTAGGTAAGTGTGAATCTCTTAAGAATTGCTTTTCGCATGATTCGCTGTTTCTCCCCATTTATTATGACTTTATATTTACATATTAAAAGAAAGAACGGCAACAAAGAAACGGAGGGTTGAGGGTTACAAGCTGTGTAATAAGTGTATTTCTTGTGTGGCTGAAGACCAGTGAGCATACGAAGTGTGATTTAAGGAAAATAATCTGCCCTGTTTCCAGAGGAGATGAGTGTTTTGTTCTCCTCTGGGTCACTGCAATGCTATTTTGGCCATAATCCAAAACAGCGTGTTTTTTTCTTTTTCTGTTTCTTTTTTTTCTTTTCTCTTTTCCTTTTGATCCCAATAGGAATGGGATGCCTGTGTTACAGAAAGATTTTAAAAGCAAAAGATCAGCCAGGAGTATTTATCATTATTGAACACTAAAACATTTTATTACTGAAGATTAGTGCGTCTCGTTTAGGTTTAGATTCTGTGGAAGACAGAGAAAATCATGATTTCTGCTGCTAACGCACAGATACGGAATCTTCTTGTTTATTGCATTTTTTTCATATTATTGTATCTAAAATCAAAATTTCTGAAACAGTTTTTCCCCCTTTTTTTTTTTTTCTCCTTTAGGTTTTGGCGTTGGGGTGTGAGATTACTAAGTTTTATACAGCTGAAAATAAGGAGTATCATGGGAGTTATTTGTGACATAGTTATGTATTACTATATAGCAGTTTCTTGAAGGCTTTTGAGAAGATCTGTATAAAATAAAGTAAGCATAGCTACAGTCTAGGAGACTAATACTAACATTCAAATAAACCATTTTTCTGAACAGAATTGTACAGTTAATGAGGAACTCTGTTGAAATATAAGAACTTATTCTTTTAGTGTATTTACTGCAATTTATAGTTAAATGTATTTGTTGATAGAAGTACTGATCTTAAAATTTGTCCCATGTTAGATAAATGGTTTAATTCTCTTTAGTTGTAGTTGTTGAAATATTTTTTCTTCTAAATGTTTGTAGTCTTCTGAAACAGTAATGTGGATATATAGCCGCCTGAGTGTGCAGTTTTAACGCGTAGCTTGACATGTGGCTTTGCGTCAGAGAGCTAAAAATGATCGTTGTGTGATATTTGTAATCTTTGCATCTAGTGTGTTGGATTATAGTTTTGGAGAAAGACTTTCATTATGCTTTGTAACCACCTGCCAAAATAAAAAAGCAGGGAAATAGGCCGTGATACTGCTAAGAGGTGGAAGTCTTTAAGGGGGAGCGAAAAAGAAGGTAGGGTGTGCATTTAAAATGTGGCTTTAGTTCCTTTTTGTTTGGATGTGTTTGGTCCTTACTAAGTGTACCTATTTTGGTTGAGCTTAATTATGGAAGCGATTTCAGGCTGAACTAAGAAGATATTTCTAGTTACAAAATGTTCATATGACTATTCTGGGCTGTTGATTCTTTCTGTACCTGAGCCCTAAATTAGGACTGTGAGCAGTCAGTGAGAATATTCTCTGCATCAGACCCTAAATTCATCTTTAAAACTATCACCTTCCCTAGTTACTCACTGGTTTGAAGGCCCTGTAAGTGACAAAGCATTTGGTTTTTAGAAACATGTCACTTTGTGTATCTTTGGGTGATTTTTATTAGTGTTCATGAGTGCTTAAAAGAAATGCTGATGGTAGTTTAAAAAAGAACATACTTCAAAGTAACACCTATTTTCTTCTTTTCAGTTATAGAGAGAGCTTTTTCACTGCACAGAACACACTCTCTAAAGGATATGGAGAATATTTTTCAACTGGTGCGCAACGTTATCCCCCCTCTAACAGGGAAAAGGCATAAAGGTCAAGATGGACGCATAGGCATTGTTGGAGGATGTCAAGAGTAAGTTAAACAGAAATCTGATTTTTGTTTCTGAGAGTCTGAGGATGTTTTAAGTACTTGTAGAAGCCATTCAAACTCACATTTAAAACATGAGTATTTTTCAGAGGCCTTTGCTAGTCCATCATCAAGACCATGCATACTTAGGAAAGAGCATGTTTCTCCAAAGTTGTGTTGCAAAATTTTGCTACTGAATGTGGTTGAAACTTAGAATGCTGTTTGTGTCTGTGTCTACCTTCTCTGTCTTTTTTGACCACCAAACTCTTTCTGCGTTAAGTCTTTTCCGATTGCATGATGAAGTAATAGAATAAGTAGAATAGAGTAAGACAGTGGCACATGTAATTTTTTTTGTACTTTAGTAAGTTGGGAAGTGAGTCTCTTAAATCAGGAATAGAATATTTTCTTCCTGCATGCTTTTTATTTTGATAAATTGTGGTGTTTACTAGATTCTGTCAATACCTTGGCTTATGTTCTGGAGTAGCAGAAATAGCATGTTTCAGGGAAAAAAGAGATACAGCATAAATCAGTGAAGTGCTGTACTGACCTAGAAATAAAACAGGCTCTATTCTTTTCTTGGCCACATTCAGTAATCTGCACAATACTTTGAATGAGCCACTACACCTTCCGGTTTTTCATTTTCCCCCTTTTGAAACAGAGATGGCATCTTTCTCCTGTAAGAGATCTGCTGTTGGACATCTGCCATTAATGAAGGTGCTGTCTTATAGCTGGGTTGATTAGCCAGCAGTTAGTTTTCATGTTGGTCTAATGGGCTTAGGTTCTTACCTCTTGGCAGAAGTAGGCACCTCTGGAGGGCGATTCTGTCTGTATCTCTCTCATCAGTCTTCATAAAGAGAATTCAGGGCAACTGGAACCACAGTTTACACACTTCAGTTAAGCATCTAAAACCAGATGGGATTGATCCAGGTCACAGATCCCAGATTTGGCTTGCAAACAGCGCTCAACTCTTGTTTTGTTTTGTTTTGTCTCTAAACTTCTAAAGTTAGTTGTCTGAGACAAGTTTGGTTTTTTATGGCATGATCTTTGTAAATATTTCTACTAAAGGATGGGGTGGCTAAGGTGAAATCCTGTGCCATGGAAGTCAAAGCAACCTTTGAGATCGGCTTCATATCACAAGGTTTTATCTGTGTCTTACAGCAAACAAAAGTGAAAGCTTTTTTAAAAAATTGCTTTTGAATTTGAGACTTCGTTATTGCAGGCTCATTTCCAGGTTATCGATCTCATGACTGCGTTTCCTAACCTAAATTATATTTCATTCTAGATACACTGGAGCACCGTATTTTGCTGCAATTACAGCTCTCAAAGTGGTACGTGTTCTTCTATACCAATCCAAAATGAACTTTTCATCATTTATATTGGCAAAGTGCCATTTTTTCAAAACGTTCGTTCTGTGCTGCACATGAAATTTGAGTTCTGAAGGGTCTTCTGTTTAACAAAGAAAATCCTTATTCCTGGATTTGTAGAAATGCTTTGTAAATACGTGCCATTTGCTATGTTTTCAGTAAATATTTTCTCTGTATAAGGTAGACATATGTCAAAAAATTCAAAATCTCAGAGACTTGGATAGGGAATTTCAAAACTTGATGAAATATTTTGTCCAACAGTGCACAATAAAATAACTTAAGATTAATTTTTAAAGTTATGTTTTCAGTGCTGCAGTCAGTTCTTCAGAATTTTTTTCTGAACCTGATAAGTGTGTTGAATGAAGGAACTTTTTCTCAAAACTTACAGCTTTAGGCTAGTAAAATTCTAGTAAGTCTAAAGATTATTAGTTGAATTTAATGTAATTTTAACAGCACATTTTCATTATATTATAATCTTTAGCAGAAGTATTTTCTAAGCTTTCTTTTTTCCTAGAAGTGTAAACTTTATTATTTTAGTGACATATTAACTGGCTAAAAATGTATTTACTGCAGACTACATAAAGTCAGTGGTGATTATTCAAATGTAAACAAATCACACTTACATAATGCATATACTTTTCAGTTCCCTATGTATAGTGTGTCAGTACTTTCAGTTCACTGTGTATGTTTTTCTTCTAGAAGATTTGTTTCAATAAGTAGGTAACTGATTCAGGTATTTCCACACCTGCCTCCTCCGCCTCCCTGCCCCAGGCTGCAGTTCCTTAAGGATTTAAAACTGAAATTATATTACTTAATAATCTCATGTAAGATATTAAGGTGACTCAGCTTTCTGTTCTCTATGTGCAAATAAAGTGGCATACTAGGAGGTCCCCTACTGAAGTCACTTGGACTCAGATGATTACATCTGCATATGAAGAGTCATAGGATCAGATCTCTGCATTCCTCAGTAGCTTGAAATGTTAAATGTATAGTAGTAAAACAGAGGAGATGCTTTCTTAACCTTGGGAAATTTCAATATGCAAGACAGATACAAGATGAAGCTTTCTGGTCACTGCTTTGTAGTTTTTATGTGGGTATCTGATTTTTTGAGTTGATAACAGGAGCTCGAGGTAAACTCTTTAATATTTATTTAACTTAAAGGCTGGCACAATTTCAGCAACACTCTTGATCTGATATGGATTTGTCCCACTGAGTAAAAATGGTAGGACTAGAAATGTACTCACAGATTACCACAGCTGTATTTGGCAGTATTATTTTTTCTCTCTAATGCAGCTTGTCTCTCGTTCAGCTGCGTTCTTTTGCTTTTATTCTTACTGTACATGGGACATCTTAGTCTCCTCTGCAAATGAGAGACATTCTCAAGTGAGTAAAAGTTCAAGATCTGTGTTTTCAGTCATCCTACCAGTGAGAAACAGGGAAAAAAAATACATTGCAAGTTAGATACAAAGAAATTTCTCGGAAATACTGCATGGTTGTCTAAGCCAAAATAGAAAAAAATAATAAAGTTTGCTTTAACTACTGAGAAGCATGAATTCAGGTGAATTATTCACTGAGTGAGCTTGGGAATGATAAAGTTGTTATTAAGGATAAATGTGATAATTCTGTTTGCCAATTTTCTTTTCTAGGGTGCAGATTTATCCCATGTGTTTTGTACCAAAGATGCAGCAACAGTAATCAAATCATATAGTCCAGAGCTGATTGTTCATCCAGTTCTGTAAGTGACTTATCTTTTGTTTAAATGATCAAATCAGGATTACTAGTTTGAACATTTCAGTCTGACAGTTGATTAGTTTGCGTTATTGTTTTTTTCCCGAGTTACAGGATGGGTGAGCTGGAGGTTACATAAACTCCTGGGTTTGTCCTTCCATTACAGACAGTTAGATATTTAATATAAACCAATCAGTGTGAATTTTTTTTCATTGCTGTCAAAGTACGTTTTTTAAAAAAAGCAAATATCTTGCTTGCCACTGCTTGCTGACGTGTTCTGTGATTGTAATGCATTTAACTGTGAACAGTAGCAAAATCGAGAACTAAGAATCACTACAAGTCAGCATTTTAGAATCTGCATTTGAAAGGCAAATAGAGGATGTTCTCTTGCTTCTTCTGTCCTAATAGTATTTAACACTAGCCTATCTGTTTTCCTCTCACTACTGTGTATATAGTCATTTATGCAAAATTACTGGGCAAGAGAGACACTGATTCTCCTTTTTCTTTGTAAGTATATTGCATTAGATACACACCTATTTCTGCGAATAAATCCATGTTTTAAAATGGTCTGAAATAAGGGGTTTATTAACAAGAAGATGAAAAGTTTAATAAGCAACTGTCCTAATTGGGAAAATCAGTGTGTGCTTCCCTGAACTTGTGTTCTGAAGTATGTTACTGATTGGTAAACTTTTACAGGATAAATTGTTTCAGTTCGGCATTACGATGGTTAACAATGAGCACTGTGAGTGAGAATTAAGATATGTGCCTTACGTATATATCCCTGAGCCTAGCTTGCACCAGTGTGTGTCAGAGTCTGTTGGTGTACATAAAAAGCTGTGATTAAGCTAGAAAAAGCATAATCTGAAACTGTGTTTGTCAAATACTGCTGTCAGGAAGGATTTATGACAGTAGAAATATTTTGGTGTCTGAGAAGAATAATCTGGGGGCGCCTGTAGTTGGAAGCCATAAGTTTATTACATTCTGAAGTGGGTTTCCTTCCTGTCAATGTAGAGAGAGGTGCCTAGAAAGAAGTCAGTTAAGTAGATATCGAGGGCTGTGGTTTGGTTTTGTTTGTTTGTTTTCAAAGATAGAAGAAACCCATGGCTTTGTGGATTTTAGACAGGCAAAAAATGATGTTTGAAAGCAAGGGGAAGATAAAAGGATAGGTTTTTTTACCAGTCCAGTTGCATTAGCCTCTAAAATCTAAAAGGCACATCTTCAGTTGATACTCTGTCTGATATCATATGATAACGAATGAGATGGAGAACCTTAAGGGCAGTATTAGGTTGTAACTTAGACTGTCTTGATGGATGACGCTTGGGATGCAGCATATGGTTGTCATGCATGGGAAGGGGTTGACCTTACCTTTTTGTATATGCAAGGTTCTTGGTGCCTGTGGTAATGGAAAAGGTTAATAGGAGAAACAGAAGCAGCACAGAGAAAAAGGAAGGTGACAGTGTGTCAACCGTAAAATGTCTGTTCATGGAGGACTAGACTGTGCGTACTACATAAGGGTGGGGTTTTTTTATACATAGTTTCTCAGTGTCTTCCATGGAATTCAGATCTCAGTGAAAACTCTTTCTGTTCACAGAGAGGACTTTTGATTTTCAGCTTCAGCTCTGTCTGTAAATTCATCCAGATGTACAAAGTACAGTGAATGTAGAAATTGTCACATTCATATAGCTTTAAGTCTGAAACTCAATGTTTAATACATCTATTAGAACTGATTAATTTAATCCAGGCAGCTGGCTAATTGCATGAAGCAGTGGATCTGTAAATATTGTTTATATGGCATTTGAAATTAAAAAAAATGCAGATATCAGAATGTTCAGATTTTGTTTGTTAAATTTTCTCGTATTTTTATCTCTTCTGCTTCATTTGAGGAGAAGAGAAAACAGTCTTTTCTGGGTAGAAAGGACAAAAATCTTGACTGACTCTATTGAGCCCAGGTTTTATTCAAATTTACACAAACAGCCTATTTTTCTCATCAGGTCCTTTGTCTTCAGTGTCACACTTTTCATATGATCTTTTATATGTTGTGGAGTCGTTTGAGTTCTGCAGGCACGGCCGGCCGCCCTTGATTCAGAGCCTGATCTTTTAAACAGTCTTTGTACTTTCTCCCGGGCCACGCTTCACGCATGGAAGAACCTCCGGGTAAAACCCACCGAGCAGCTATGTCATTGTTTTCTTTTGTGTCTCTCCTTAAAACTTTGCTTTGTTATGATTTCTCCATGACCCTTCAGAGTAACTAGGTAGCTGTTGTACCACTCTCTTATTATGCTAATCGTAATTATGGCCCCGTGTGCTCCTCGATTCACTGTTAGAGCAGCTTGGCATTTCGCCAGGGTTCAGCTGCCATTTTGTACTGCCAGGAGTCTGACATTTTATCATCTCCTCTGCAACTTGGCTGCCGCCACCTTTTCCTACTGCCTTCACCTCGCAGGGGATCACCTCAAGGGAAGAACGTGCTCGATTTTTTGCTGCTGCCCCCTGAATGCGAGGGCTCTTCTGGCTCGTTAGAGCTGCCGTCGCGGATCTTTGACGGCGTGACTAGTGAAGGTGTGCGATAGCTAGAAGTCGCACTGTTGCGTTTCAGGTGCTTGGCAAGTGTCTGTCACTTCAAGGATGCGAGGAATGTTTTGTGAGAAAGGATTGCAGAAGGAGAGTTATGAAAATGGGCATCCATCTTGCAGCATTGCCAGGGCAGTTCTATGTGGCCCCAGCCGCAGACCATCCTGGGATTCCTTTTGGTGTAACATCCCATGCTAGGGACACCCATAACGCAACTTTCTTTGTGGTTTTTGACTTGACTTCACTCACAGGAACAGGGAATGAAGAGAGCTGGGACTGCACATGGCAGCCTGGGATCTGGAAAGCTGAAGCTTCTGTGCGTCCTGGCTCTGTGCATCCTTGCCACCTAAGCTGAGTAATGATAGCTGGCTGTCTAGGGGCCATGACTAGTCAATATTATCAATAGTAGCTTTTCCTTCTTATTGGGAAATTCTGTCAAATGCATGATGGCACCTTCCACGATGAATTGGTATTAATGAAAGTATTACTTAAAAACTCACTGGCTAACCAGCTCAGTATTTTTGCTGACTGACTTTTTGCTTTCCTGTGGAGAAGTGAAAAGTGTATATTGCAGAAATCTGAGTCTCTTGAATAGTGGAGCATACAGAGTCGTGGTCACAACTGCCTTGCTCTTGTCATTCTACCCCTGGTTTGTGCTACATTGTTCTGTTTTCTCAGCTAGCATGCTCCTACTGTAAACTCTACACAAATATAGACAAGATAAAACTTAGCTTTTGCATTTTATTAAGTTTTATAGCAGGTGTTTTCTGTGTGGATTTCTGCTGTGGATGTGTACATGTTTTCTTGCATTAGTGTTGGGAACGCTAGAGGACAGTTTTCAGGAGCTTTTTTTGTATTCCCCATGGTAATTCCCAGGCTCAGTTCAGGTTGAATAGACTTCTTAGATACCTGTGTTGGGTTAGCTTATCCTGTCTTGATAGGTGAGTGATCAGAGAGTTAAATGAGCTATAGGAACCCAGCTGGTTATATTTTAAAAGAAGAGTGAATAAATCTATTCTCTTAGATTTCCCTCTTGCAAGGACTTTTTCATAATCTTACAGGGTTTTTCTTTCTCTGTAGACCGGGAAAGATTGAGATACTACTGAGTATCCCACTTGTAACCTGGTGGTCAGACAGTTTGTAAAGTCAATCGTCGATATACTCCTTGATCTCCAGAGTTTTATCAGAGAAGTAGAATGAGATGTCAGGTCATTATTTTCTTGAGGTCCTGAAGAAGTCATATAATTTTTCCATTATCTCCAAAAAAGTTACCTTGAACTAGGTATGGATTTAGAACTAATACCTTCTTCCCAGTTGGTTGCATCTGTGGGTCTGTATGGACTAGGAAAGAATGCCAGAATTACTGAAAGTCTTACAATTAACTGCAGAGTTCAAGTTTTGGTTTGGATTTTGAAAAAGTTTATTCTTTTGAGTCTGAAATAAAAATAATTTGAGATCAAACTCTGATGAGGCTGGCCTGTGTGTTGAAGCTAGTTATCACTAATGAAGAAGCCTAGCTTAAATCAGGGTTGCTGGAACATATTTTCCCTAGTTTTATTGGATTTTGTCTATGTTTTGATGATTTGAAAAAATCATGAAGTGAATCATGGATGCTGAGCTCCTGATAAGTTATTTGAAGCGCTTTTAACCTGTGCCAAGTCTCTTAAAGAAAGCCCAGGAGCAATCTTTTAAGATTTTTGGCCCTTTAATTCATTGTATGGAGAGGAGATTCAAAAACATTGGTCCTTTGTGGGAGGAAGCTCATACCTTTTAGTTGTGTTAGGGTAGCTATTAACACTTCTGTGTAACATGGGACTAACCTCTCTTTTGAATCAGCTGCTGGAAGAAGTGCAGGAATTCTTGTCACCAGGGAAAGTCAAGGAGAAAGTACAGGTTGCTCTGATTACCAAAAAGATCCCTCCCAAGTGACTTGGCTGCTGGATCCCTATTTCACCTGCAGAGAAGATGCAGGCATAAACTTTGTGATCTTTCTCCCAAACCTCATTTAGACAGCAGCCTAGCAAGGAATCACAAGAGGGGAAAAAAAAACCAAACCCCCAAAACTTTCTCAAAAGTACTTAGGGAAAGAGAAAAGTCAGTTTGTATGTGCTGTAGGTCAGTATGTAGGTATAATTAAACTGTTTCTAATCCTGTCTCACAGTGTCATGGACAAAACTTGTTCACGGACTTGTTTCCTATGTCCAGCTTTCTCGGCGAAAAGCTGCTGTTGCTGCTTCGCTGTATGCTGCAAAGACAGGAGGTACATTCACCCCATACTGTAGTCCCTTTCCGCCCTGTTGTTGCAGAGGTACTTATCCCAAGTGATACTAACAGAGGTTTTGCCACCTCCTCAAAATGCCGGAAGTAGCCAAAGATTTTTAGCGTCACTGTGGGGCCTGCTGCTGTTCCTGCTGCTTTCTGATATATCAGAAAGAGATGTATACACGTGTAGGACCATTTTACTCCAGTTAGGTCCTCGCCAAATTCCTCCTTCTGAACTCTTGCCATGCTGCTGTGATTTGGCACCAGCATTAGTTTTCTTTGGTGTTTAATCTTCTGTAAATTTGAGTGAAGGCAGGCATGCCTGGGATTTGTTTTTGCATATTATTATTATCATTATTATTTAGGTTCTCGATGTTTTTTTTCCCCAGCTGACAATCAGCAAAGCAGATATTTAGACTGAGACGTGTTCTGTCTTCTCTTGTGTCCCCAGACAATTAGAAGTACTCTAGCCTTCTTGGTATTGATTCCACTATCATCTGTGCCTTAAGAGTTGAATGTAAACTAGAGAGGGATACTGATGTCATAAAAGCTTGGTACTTTATCTGTTGGTTTTAACACTAAAAAAAAAAAAAGTGTGTTAATGTTTCTAGGCACATTTTAAGTCTGTTTCATTCTGAGGGAACTTACGTTGTCATCTTAACTTCATTCTGTTACTTAAAGTCACAAGTTTTGGTTGATTGCAGTTCATTTGGAAGAATATTTGACAGACTCCTTATCAAGTCTCTTCATAGGAAGTATTAATAGGTCAAGACCCTTTCCATGAACTCTGAAAATACAAGGTCAAGACATTTGGTTGTCGTTATACTGTAAGGGCGGGTTGTCGTAACATGCATTGGTAATGAGATTGAGATCAAAACGTACTACAACTGCTTTAAATGTTTGGTTATATCTAAATACATGTTGTAAAATGATTGTGTTGATACCCGTGGTATCTTTACAAGGCTAGATAAGGTTGACTTTGAGTGATGTTGTCATGTCTGTGTGAGAAATTTCAGAAAATAGTCAGGAAATAGCTGCTTCTAATTGGGGCTCTTTCTCACAGGATGGGAGGCTCAGCTGTGTGTGAGGGAGGTGACCCCATTTGTATAACGCATTTGGGTTTGTTATTAAATAGGTGGTTGTTGACTCTGATGTCTGTGTTGTGTTTACAACCCAATTCCTAGTGAAACGTAAGATCTGATCCCTAAATGAGAGTCCGGTGTCCAAGTAGCAGCTGTGGAAAACATTTTGGGTTTGTCATTATTATGATATAAAAAGTATGGCAAATAGGGCATTTTTGCTAAATGCATGCCTCAACAAGTCATTCACACTCTCACTGCCTGGAGTGTAGAATACGGAGCAGGTAGAGACTGTGGTGTCTGCGTATTAATAGCAGTCTCCTGCTATGAACTTTTGACACCAGTGCTTCTCCTGGATGATGGGTTGCTGTTCTTGCTGCTGTGTTGTTAATATTCAGATGAAGCCTACCAGGTTCACTTCTGGTGTCTAAATTAACTTATTCAGTGGCTGAGATGGAACACTTGGTTGGAACAGTATTCAGTCCCCCTCTCATTAGGGTCTTTGTTTTTCTTCCATTTTCTTCCCTGTCATTTAATCAAATTGTGGCAGAAAAATAGGTATTGTCTACCCAGCACTTGCAGATTAAACGCTATTCAAATATCTTTCAGCACCTGGTAGGTGAAAATGACCATTTTGTCTTCTAAACTTTTTGGGGGGGCATTTTAATATACTCAATTTATTAAATAAATCTCATTTTGGTTTTTAGTTGCATCCAGCCAACTTCATGCCACTGTGTTATCACTGAGATTTGTTCTACTGGTTTGAGGTGCTTGATGAATAGAATAGAATAGAATCATTAAGGTTGGAAGTGACCTCAAGGATCATCTAGTCCAACCATCCCCCCACCACCTATTACCCACTAAACCACGTCCCTAAGTACCACATCTAACCTTTCCTTAAACACCCGCAGGGATGGTGACTCCACCACCTCCCTGGGCAACCTGTTCCAGTGCCCGACCACCCTTTCCGAGAAGAAATTTCTCCTCATCTCCAACCTGAACCTTCCCTGGCGCAACTTGCAGCCATTTCCCCTTGTCCTGTCACTAGTTATCTGCGAGAAGAGGTCCATGAGTTGATAATGGGATCAGTGAGCTTTTCTGGAATAGGTTGTTATTTCCGGTTCTGTTTCTGGGGCCGAAAGAGGCTGCCTCAAACCTTTGGGCTTCTGGAAATTTGGAGTTAATTTACAAGAATGATGATTTGAACATTGACAAATACAGCTGTTCTTGGAATATAGAGTTAGTTTAATTTTATGCTCAAACATTTTTGCACCACTTGGTTTTGCCTTTAATTCCTTTGACTAGCCTTTCCAGAATAATCTCTCTACCTGTCTTACTTACCCAGTTTCCAATAATGACCTCACCCAAGGTTTACCACAATAGTTAATAATTAGCTTTCTGAGATAACTACTTAAATGGTAGAGCTACGCATTATGTCCCATCTTTCGCTCTTTTGATGTACTGTATAACATGACAGGATCTAAATGTCAGCAAGTCTAACATTTGATTCACATTAATATAATTACCTGCAGTGCTTGGACAAACAAAACCGAAACTCTTTCATCCTCAGATCAGAGACTTTTTCCCATCTTTGAAGATAAGATTCTAGGTTGGCTTTTGAAACTGCCCACTTAAAGTGGCTTTGTCTGAGTTGACGTAACAGACTTTTGCAATGGTACATTTTCATGCATTTGGAGTTGCCTGAGTCACACCAAGTGTGCACAGATAATGAGTGAAATTTGAAAAATAGTCTCTCCAGTGAGGAGCTGTATAGTTGATGGGGTGACGGCAATCCTGCTTGTGTCCTGTGTCCTTCTGTAGCAGGAGCTCCCGCTGATGGGCATTTTGTGACGCCCAAACCACATTTCTGATTACTAAAGGTGGTTCTACCTCTGCCTAAAACACATGTGAAGAGCTGCGTTCCTGCTGCATCCTGTCTGTGCTGTCATTCATACTTACCTACTGTTTCTGTGGCTCCTGGTTACACCCATGCTGACTTCGCTCCGCATTTTCTTATTTCCTTGTAAAATTTGACAAGGCTGCACCTTACCACCTTTGTTCCTTTCCCTCTTCTAGAAGGCAATGACAGTAACTGTCATTCATCCTGAATAAGGAAAGTTGCTGCGTTTAGAGGTTTCTGCGAGAATTTAAGCTATTGCCTTGGTGTTTTTTGATCTTTCGGTGAAAGCCAGTCTTTGAATAAAATGCATTGTATACCAAAATTTTCTTCTTTTGGGGAGGCTGGGGGTGGGAGTTGCATTTCTTGCCCTGTCAAATGTCTTTATGCTCTGGACGGTGACCAGCCTAGAGCAGCCTTCCAAGCAGATGGCACCTGTCAAAGACGTTACAAACTGCTCTGGAAGATGTTTAGAAACTGTGGGTGATCTTAGGGCAGTAGCTACCATATTTTTCAGGCTCTTTGTTGGTTTTGAAAAGGTTATTATATCACGCTTTTACAAGATGAAGATCTACAGAACTGTGTTTTATGTCAATTTTTATTGTGTGATAGTGAAATACAGAAGAATCCTGAAGAGCAAAGAGCTTGACTTAAAGTTTTTTTCTTTATTAGCTTTTCAAAACTAAAAGATATTATAAGAGGCTGTGAGGTTGTACGTTAGGTTGAGAGGCAACAATGAGGCTGAGCAGTACTGAGTCCAGCAATTACTGCCATAAGCACCATAACCAAACCAGTGCTTTTCTTGTATGCAAAAATAGTTGAGGTGAAAGACAAGAGAATTTTTGTCAGGATGTATTGATTTTCATAGAATCACAGAATGGTTTGGGTTGGAAGGGACCTCAAAGACCATCTAGTTCCAACCCCCTGTGTCATGAGCAGGGACACCCTCCACTAGACCAGGTTGCCCAAAGCCCCATCCAGCCTGGACTTGAACACTTCCAGGGAGGGGGTAGCCACAGCTTCTCTGGGCAACCTGTTCCAGTGCCTCACCACCCTCACAGTAAAGAATTTCTTTCTAATATCTAATCTAAATCTACTCCTGTTCGGCTTAAGGCCATTACCCCTTGTCCTGTCGCTCCATGCCCTTGTAAACAATGCCTTTCCAGCTTTCCTGTAGGCCCCTTCAGGTACTGGAAGGCCATAATAAGGTCTCCCCAGAGCCTTCTCTTTTCCAGGCTGAACAAGTGCAACTCCCTCAGCCTGTCCTCGTAGGAGAGGTGCTCCAGCCATCTTCATGGCCGTCCTCTGGACTCTCTCCAGCAGGTCCATATCTTTCCTGTACTGGGGGCCCCACATCTGGATGCAGTACTCCAGGTGGGGTCTCACAAGAGTGGAGTAGAGGGGCAGAATCACCTCCCTCAACCTGCTGGTCATGCTGCTTTGGATGCAGCCCAGGACATGGTTGGCTTCCTGGGCTGCTAGCACACATTGCCAGCTTGTGTTGAACTTCTTGTCCACCAACATCCCCAAGTCCTTCTCCTCAGGGCTGCTCACAATCCATTCTCCACCTAGCCTGTAGTTGTGCTTGGGAACTGCTTTAGTTTGGCAAAAGTTGTCTAAAGCTACCAGTAATTCACAAAATTTGCCCTCATAATTTCAGAGACTCAGTGCTGTTTAACTTGAATAATTCTTTGTAGATTTTGCTATGGAAAGTACTTCTCTCAATACGTTCTGGAAGCAGACAAAAGAGCAAAAGGATAAATGTGTTGTTGAACATCATACCTTGGCTCTGTCTACTCAGGGGCTTCATGAGGGCAAATGATGAAGTTGTGTCTGTCATCCCGAGAGATCACAGTCTTCTCAGCATCTGCTGAGCAGCACTTTGTCTGACTAGTGGATATAATGTAAAGTTGTTGGAATGATTGTTGACATTAGCTTTAGACTCTTTCTTACCTACCTCACAGGTATGAGACAAGTTACAGAAGCTCATTTGGTTTTCCGTATTAGTGATTCTGTTGTCTTGCAGTTGTTATTTACATGTTTATCCTGTGGTAGTTCTTTTCTGTATGCAGTCAGAGCTTTATCAGTTGCCTTTCAGACAAGCTAAGACTTTGTGGTTTTGGGGTTTAGAGGGGTGTTGGTTGGTTGCTTGACTGAACAGCGGTGAGCTGTCATAACCTAGATTTTCAGCAGAATGGCATCTGATAACATGTCACATAACAGGTAGTGGAAGTTGCGTAGCTGTCTGAAGATCTGTTCATTCCTTGAAAATCTACGGCTGTGGTCTGTCACCTTAACCTTTAATTGTACACGTCAGCACAATGGTGCTGTAGTTTACTCTCCATGTTTATAGACATTACTGCTTGGATTCAGCTTCCCAAATTATTCCTGTTGTGTATCTCTGTGATGCAGAGATCATATTTTCAAATTACGGGAAAGCCAGACTGTTTCCCAATCTCTTGCCCCATCACCGTCCAAAAAAATTTGCTTCATTTTTGGAAATCCTTGTCTTTTAGTTAATCAAAGCCTCTCTCAAAGGTTTTTACTCTCTTTTCAGGAATTCAAATGATGTTTTCTTGTCGCCTTGCAAGAGATTTTCTGACTCCTCTTAACATTCTGTTGGTGCTTTAGAGTAGGGGTATTGCATTTGTTATTCCTGCTTTGGAAAAAAGCCAAGTGGTGTATCGTATGGCTCTGCACCTCTAAAGAAGGTACTGATTCTTGCTTACTTGATCCCTTTCTGTCAAAGCCTGAAGATTACATCTCTTGATCAAGGGGATGTCGTCTTCCTACCTCATACCTTTGTAGGTACTTTTAAAAAAAAACAACAAAACACACTGCTAATTTTAGTGGTGTGTGCATGTCTTGGACAGTGGAGATGATAATTAGGTGGAGGTTTGAACTCAGGTTAGTAATCAGGTGGAGAAATTGGCCTGAAGGGACAAAGGAAGTTAACCGCATTATTTGGGTAAGCATTGTACATGGCGAACAGCTGAGGACCTGACGTGCTTTCTCTGCTGGTGCCTCCAAAGTATTTTGTGTGGGTTTTTTTCTTTTTTCTTCTTGATGCACAGGCAAACAGGAATACACATTGGCTTTTTCTATAGTAATAAACTAAACGCTGCCAAAGAATATTTACTCCAGTGTCAGAGAACTCTTCTGGGCGTGTTCAAATGTTGCGTAAAGGCTGTAGTTGTGAAGAACCAGGAGGGTTTGTGTGTTTGTGCTAAATCCCGTGGTCAGGAACATTCAAGGTGATGCCCCTTCCCGAAGAAAGTTACATGTTGATCATTTGTTAGCCTGTCAGCTTTAAAATGCTACTGCTTTGATGTCTGTGTGTGGGAATAAACTGTAAGATGACACAACAGCCCTTCCACTTTCAGAAAAGCTGTAGATAACAGGGTATTTGTAAGGTGTCCTTAGCTGCATAACCACAGCTGTTGTGAACATCCAGTATCTTAAAGTGAATTTGGCATGCTGCTTCTCTCGGGCAGTATTTGTTCTACTTTCTTTACGAAAAATCAAAATCCATCAGTTATTTTTCAGCATGTTTTTATAGCCGATTTTGCAATGTAATAGTCATTATCACCATTTTAAATCTCTTGGCCCTTCGTATGCCTAGGGTTGCTTCTTGATGTGAAGTTGCAAAGGAGTTATGTGAACGTAATGTTTGTAAAATGCTTTGAAGATGAAAAGCTCTACAGTAGGCTTTTATTATTACCAGAGGCAAAGTGAGCAGGGTGGCTTAATGTTGGACTGTTCATTTCCCAAGAGATGGCTTTGTTTTGAAGAGTGCACGTTATCAATTGGGTTGAAGACAAAATTATCTTATTTCAAGTCTGAATATAAACAAATTGACAAACTTTCTACCTTGAGATTATTTGCATGAGATGTTTATAAAGAGCAGAGATGGTTACCGCTCTTGGCTCTGTTTCTAGCTTACATTTAAAGGAACATTTATTTAATTTATTTGACTTCTACTATTCAGAGGTATTTTGAATCCAGTCGTTTCAGACATACTTATCAATATAGCAGCATTTTAAATATATATATGTATAAAATAATTGAGATATATATACTTGAGATATAAATACTGATTTTCTGTAAATAAAGTCGATTTCAGGATGTAAATAAAAAAGGTCTGCATTCAGAAATGGTGATGTTCTATTAGAATTTGATTCACAGACAAGTTTTTCACGTGCTTAGCCTCCCACATACAAAAGAACTGGCTGGTTTTTTAATAGTGCTTTAAATATTTATTGAATAATTTTTATTTCTAGCCTTTATCTACATCGTAAATTGATAGGTGGTTGTACAGGGGGAAAGAAAAAAAAATAGCGGTGAGCTGTTTGGCAATTCTCAAGCTATGACTGTTTCTTTGTGAGTTAGAGGAGAAGGGGACGAGCCGCATCGTTCAAATGGAAATTCAGCTTGAGCTGGCTAAGCAGGGCACCGCTTCAGGGACACCGATGTCCTCACGTGGTTCGTCGTCTCCCTTGCCCTTGCAGCGGGTCATCGCTTCCACCCAGCAGCCTTGTTTTGACAGAGCTGTTTTGTGGTGTCAGCACAGGGCGCCTTTGGGGAGCCGGCGTAGCTGCAGCCGGGGATTTCTGAAGCGGCTATTGTCGGTGGAGGGGCCGCTGGGCCGCGGCCAGGCGCGGGGCACTGCATCCCTGCGGTCTTGAGCGGGCCGCCTCGCTCCGTGCAGCTGTGAAAGCTTTGGGCTCCTGCCTGGCACTTGCAGAAATCGTTGTGGAATTTGCTGATTCTGCCAGACGAGAGCTAAACACTTGTTCCCAA
Source organism: Psophia crepitans (assembly GCA_013399095.1). Taxonomy (NCBI): domain Eukaryota; kingdom Metazoa; phylum Chordata; class Aves; order Gruiformes; family Psophiidae; genus Psophia; species Psophia crepitans. Next base: position 31,620 of record VWZZ01003749.1, on the reverse strand, counting down.
GTGGTGTGTCCCATCAGTACAGCTGTTGGTTATGAAAAACATGGAAGGGCTTTCATCCGTAATAACAGAGCTTTGCTGAAGTACTGCAAGCTCAAAATTTTCTGAGTAGTACTATCACACGGTACCTCCTTGCTTAGCCTATGGGGAGGTTATTTTCCCCCCCATGCTTCGGTTAAAATGTTCATTTATTATCGTTACTTATGTCAGAGAAGGGGAGGGAGGCTAAATTTTTCCCTCCCTGCTGTCAGTAAGGATTACCCATGTTGTGGGGCAGTGCTTTCAAAATATTCTGACCTGTTTACACGACAAAACTGATCAGAACAAAATAAACAATTCTGGTCAGTGGCTGAATGCTGTATTGTGGCAGCTATATTTGGCAGTGGATTTTCTCATCATTTTTTCCAATGTAGACAAAACCTGAACACTACAGAAATTTTCAGCATTACAAGCAGATAATACCCTTACTGAATAGCTTGATTCTCCTATTGCCTGTTGGGGAAAGGGGACAGTTTGGGCATAATTCACTTGGAACAAATGCTTATGAAGCAACTGACAAAAAACCCGTGTGAGTAGATTTATCATTTTGCCGTGCGGGGTAATAAATAATGGCATCATTTCCAGCAAGGCACAGTATATACCTATGAGATGGTGGATCTCTCTCCAAAGTGTAATGTCTGCAAATAATCATTAAATAGGGAATTGTGACAGACTGTAAGGGTGGTTGGTTTCCTGCTTGGGTTTTAATTGTTATTTTGTTACAACCATAGTGGATACTTGCAAGTATCCCCTAATTTTTATGTGGTATCCCCTAAGGAATGGATCGAGAGATATGTTTAATTTTAACTATTTGGACAACTGTTCCATATTTCCTGTGTCACAAATTCTTGGTAGCTTGGAGGATAAAATTGCCTGACACTCAAGATAGGAAATACCTCTTTCTAGCTTGCATCTGGAACTCAGATTCTGAGAATACTAAAATGAAGCCTTTTTAAACTTGTCTTTTTTTTGTTTCCCCCCCCACCCCCCCCAATTCCATTTAGTGATAGTCCCAATGCTGTCCATGAGGTGGAAAAGTGGTTACCACGGCTGCACTCAGTTGTCATAGGACCTGGCTTAGGTAGAGATGAAGTTCTACTTGAGAACGCTAAGGTAATGTGTACACTGGTATTTTATTCTGTGTCTCTATGCTGAATTTTATTAACCAATTTCCTATCTTTTACATGATTACACAAATGTTTTTGATAGGGTTACTAAATAACAAATTTAATAAAATACTGTTGACTGACAATTACAGCTGTTAGTCACGGTCTTCATTATTAAACTGTAAGCATCACTCTGAATTGTAGGTACCCATATGGCTGGTTTGATTTACTGTTGATTGTGAAAGTTGCTAATTAAGAAATAGATGTTGGCATCTCTAGATAAAGGCCTCTGTTTTTCCTTAGGTGCAAAGCACCCGTACTGTAAGAACACAAATATGAATTTGAGTTCCTAATTTTCAGAACAGTATTTGACAACTTATATCAGGAGAGGTACCAAAGAACGGGGACTGTGTCCTCCTGCAATTAGAAATAATACACTTAATTATAAAATGTTGCAGATTTCTACTCTGGATAAAGAGGTAATCCTATTTTATGCCAAGCCTTAGTAGAGAGCTGAAAACAAGAGCTTAGATAGTTCTGTACTCTAAATAATATGCTTTTACACAGTCTTCCAGATGATGTATTTTATTACTGTCAACATGTCTTTGTATGTTCAAAGTATATCTTTCAGTCTAATGTCAATCTAATTTTGTACAATTTTAATTATTTTTATTTCCTGAGAAGTATTAGTGAATTAATCAGTGGTACTAACAAGTAGAATTAATGTAATTAACAGAAATGTTGACAGTTACACAGTGTAATTGCAAAACAGAAGAGGCAAGAGGCTGGAGTCTGCACTATCCGAGTAGTTTAGAATACCTGGAGAGCTATGAAGAGAGGTTTTGCTAGGCTTTTGTTAGTGAAAGTTGCTGTTTGAGCTGCTCTTTAGTTCTCCTGGTTCCAAAAATGTTTGTTTTATGATACAGAGGTGCAGAACTAATAAAGAGCATGGATTCAGAACAAAAAACCAAAGACATTTACTACAGCTGATCAAGAAATCAGATTCTATTCTGAATGAAAAAATTAAATTGATATTTTATTCTTTTTTAAAGACTTTTTTAGGTCCTTTTAGATCAGCATTTCTTTTTACAGAAAAAAAAATTAGGTGATTTTTTTCTCTTTTTTTTTTTAAATCTAAGTGGGTTTTTTCCTAAAGGAAAACTTAAGCTTCTTTTGTATCAGAATTCCATCTGGGTTTTATAAATACCTGTCAAGGTGCTCATCTGTATTACAGACTTATCTGAAAGATTCCTTGATTGTTTTTGTGGGGTTTTTTTCCCCATCATTGTTAAAAATAATTTTGCTTTCCTAGTGAATTACAAGCATATTTTTACTTCAGCCTGGCCATCCTGTGTGAGCTGCCGTAAAGTTAAAGAAACAAACAGTGAAGACAAGGTGTTCAGAAGTTACTTCAGGTCTCAGGCCACGTTCATACGAGCTGTGGATCTGACCTTACTAATTTCAAGTCACATTAAAGCTCAAGTTCTTTGTCTTCACTGTAATTATGTAACTGTTCATTAGTTATCCAGCATTGTTGTTTTTTTTTAAATCCAGCTACCATAATCTTCTAACTTCTTTGTTCGGCCAAAAGCTTTAATAAGTGCATGTAATTGGGCACAAGTTGAACAACCCTGGTTGCCTGCTTGAGGAAGACTGGTGCTTCTTTGTGCTGAGGAAAGGCTGAGTCTCCCTCTTGCTTCAACAGTGAATTTTAAGCTTTGTGTCACTCTTCACCTTCAAGAAAAAAAGCAAGTGATGATAGCATTGCTATTTTAAACTTTTCCAGGAGGCTGTCTGGGTATATAATTTTCTGTTTTCCCTTTAAGCTAACCTCAGCATGCTGTCATATGAATACAGGGCTGAGATGTAGATTAATGTCTGCTTTCTGGTCAGGGTTTTGTATCAGAGTGGCAGTGAGGATGGGAGAGAGCTTCCCCTCTTTTTCCTCCTGCCCCATTAAAGTGCTGAGGCGTAGTGGTCTGTCACCTCTCTGATGCTGTTCTTTTGTTGATTCTTGTCAGTATTGTGCCAGCGCATCGCCAACGATTGCTTGTCCAAACAGTCGTGTCTGGGCTGCTTCTCTCCCCTGCACATTGAGAAATTAAGATACTAATGCAGTAACCTGCAATTTCTGGTATACGGCCCATGGACGCTGTTTTATTGTGGAATAGCCTGAGAACTTGTTGACCAGATGGTGCATCTTGTCTCTCCAGACCAGAGAATGCTTTGCTTCCTCAGCATCTTTACAGTATCACCTGCCTCCCTCATGCTTAATACCTGCAGTGTGGCAGGTATTAATACACTCTGGCGTTTCAGGTCCTTTTAACAGTCTGATGGAAAAGCAGCACTTTGTGATCAGTTTCCTTTTATTTTTATTTTTTTTGTTGTTTTTTTGCATGAGAGTGTAGTAATACTTTTTGAATACATACTTACTGGCTTACTGTGATTGTCTAGTCTGGGTTGTAATTCCACTTCTAAGTCCTGTTACAAGAAGCCAATCTCCAAGTTCTATCCCTCTCTTATATGCCACTTTTGGGAGTCTGCACCAAAACCCTCACATGCTGTTCCTCAGTAGCCTGGATGAGGGCTGATGCTCTTGCAGAGCTCTCTAGCCATGGGTTTGCAAGACCAGGAGCTGCAGCTTTAGAAAAATCTAAAGAAGGCATTTGTTGTGTCCTAATAGCTGTGCAGCTGGATCCTATGCAGATGTGGCCTTGGCCTAGTTAGACCCTCCAACACCAGGGCTAGTAAGTAGTTCAGGCTGTTTCTCTTCAAGAGAAGGGAACAAAAACACGTTTCTGCTCCATTTCTCAGTCTGGCCTGTGCAGATGGAAGCATCTCTGCTCCCCGTTCTGCTTCAGACTGCTGAAATGCTGTTACCACATCTGATGTGGAACTTGGCCACCACAGCCAGCTTCCTCATAGGCATCAGGCCATTCGTTTTTCCGTTTCAGTGTCTGTGATGGACTATGGCCAGAGATGACAGTATTGTTACCTCGCAGGGTTCACCTCAGCTGGTATGCTGCTGGTGGTGGTTTAGACTGTGTTGAGAAAGAGTTTAGCTGCCACGTGGAAGCAAGGCCAAGGTCCCTACAACTGTCCTCTGTCAGTGCTTAGAAGCAAAACTGTTGGATATTTTCCTTTTTTCCCCACACAGCAGCAATGTCTTACTCTGATCTAATTTTTCTTGTAGCCTGAAGCTTGGAGGTAGGGGAGTCATTGCCTTGTACCATCAAGAGCTGCTCCTCAGGTGTGCAAGAGAAACAAGTTGCTCTCCTGCAGGATGATGAGTGCCGGTCCCGAGAGGACTTGGGAAAGAACATTCTATTCCTTGCCTAGCTGTCTGAGAGAGGAGATGATGCTGCCTAATGCTCCAGGGTGTTCTGCATTCTGCTGCTGCCCAGCAGTTAGACAGTTAAGGGCTTAGCTGGGTCCTGTATCAGTTTCCAGCATCTTGTCTTCTCCTTTCTCCTCCTACTCCTTCTGGCAGGAATGTGATATTCCTGACAAATTTTCTGCTTCTGTGTTTGTTGAATCTTTATTGGTTACATTACTGGCTTTGTGATCAAATGGGCTGATACGGAATTGTTGGTGGAATTGTAGGTACTGTTAGGATCAGGTGGAGAAAAGCAAGTCATCCTTATGAAGAGCCCTGTCCTTAACTGAGGAAGGACATTTGAATCGTCACTGGGTTCCTTGCCTCTCTCCCTGAAGTGGCAGCACTGAATCCTGGACTCTGGCACTCCAGTGGTGCCATGCTTTGCCTTGCAGCAGTTCAATTAGATTGGTGTCTTCAGCAGAGCATGCTTGCTTCTCTCCTGTATGAGAGGTAATGATTAATAGCAGGAATGACTCTGTGATCTGGAATTTACCAGATTACGTGGTAAAATTGACTGGGTTCTCAAACTGCATACTTGTTCCTCTTGCTCAGTTCTCAGTCTTTGTTTTAGCTCCAGGAAGATGTCCTGAATACCAGCCTGGTGGGGTTTTTTTTGTTTGTTTGCTTTTGTTTTGTGGGGGCTTTTTTGTTTTTTTGGGGGGGGGTGGGGGTGTTTGTTTGTTTGGTTTTGGTTTTGGTTTTTTTTCTTAGCTGAGGCCCTGCCTACCTGCCATTTCTGCCTGTTGCTGTTCTCTCCCCCCAACACCCTCACCCAGCAACGCTACCCTCAGTCAGTCATTTGCCCTTAAAGATCTGTGCTCTCTGTTGGGACATAAATTTCAGAAATCTCATTTTCCACCCCTAGTGACATCATCTTCAGATTGTGTGGAAATTCATTGGCTGTAGTTAACATCTAGCAAAAGATGGGAGAGGTTTGGACCATTGTCATCGGTCACCTCCATTGAATGTGCCCAGGGAGAGCCCATTTAAAGTTTTCTCTTTCAGATGGGTTCTCAGTTCCACCTCAGCTTAAGGTATCAGGCTTTCTGTGTTTGTTTTGGGTTAGTTGGATCAATTTTCCCCCCTTTGATCCTCATGCCTTCAAGATTTAGACCACACTTCACAGCCTTAATAAATTGTGAGAGTGGGACTAGGTGCTTCAGTACATTCTCTGCACTAGTTTTTGAAAGACCGAGAAGACTACAGAATGCAGAATCACCTTTATAGCAATCCATTAAAGCTAAATCTGCCACTGTGGGCTTTGAGAAGCATTTTCCTCTTGCAACCTGAGCAGCCCACCACGTTCTGCTTGTACCAAGTATAAGACACCTGAGAAGCATCCCAGGCTGCAGTTGGTAGGTTAGTAGTATGGTCTGTGGTGCCTACCACCGTATATGAATATGAACAACAGGATGTGTTACTCTTTGGAATCGCTGCCCGTGTCAACTCAAGTTAGCAGAAAACTTATTTACTGGAATCTTCATTCTTCAGTGTGTCCCATGTGCATTTGCTTCCTGCCCTGTTTATGTCCTCTGGAGATTCCTGCTGTGGGGATTCAGCAGTTCATGGGGAACTGAAGTAGCAGCAAGGACATGCCACTTTCTGTTCTCAGCCTTCAGGTAGGAGGAGGTGAGGTGGATGACATCTTGTTCCTGGGATACTGCAGAGGCAAAAACCAGAGGGCCTGTACATGTACCTGCTCTGAGAATGTGCATGTAAACCCAGCCCTCACCCAAGCCTCCCACGACTGATGCATATACCACAAGTAGCATCCAGTGAAAAAGTGCTCTATTAGTAGCCAAGCCTCGTTCTTTCCAACAGCCCGATGAGAGTCAGGGTTTGTGGACAGTGTCACCTAAGATGAGGCAGTTTCTGGGGTAGGGTAGTACTGATGTGGATACAGCTTGGGAACACCAGGTCTAGGCAGAGAGATCCTCTTGGTTACGTTAAGAACTATTGCTGCTTGCTAAGAACCATTAGTATTCTGTGGCTTCCTCGCAAATGTCTTGATTAGAAAAACAGTGTTTGAAAATATACTAACAGGACCTTAAATACAGGTTTATGCAGCTTGCAAGCAGAGTTTATTTTCTAATATATGTAATGGATCTTGATGAAAGTCATTCACAGTGAAGTGGGATGTTTATTTGCTTTCTGTGTGCAGGCTTATATTGTTGTTTAACTTGATTTTGATACTTAAAAGCATTTGTAAGCAAAACGCTGGAAGTGGATACCTTTTCGTCTCTTTCTGAGCATCATTCAGCTAGAAACCCAAAAAGGAAATTGGCTGTGATAAATTCCAGAGTTCATTTTAAGTTTGTTTATTTCAAGACAAAATGCCAACAGCTGACCTTGAATATCTTAAGCCAGATCTGACATGAACATTATCAACCATAAATTGGAAACGTTGTGGAGTTTGTGAGTGCAAGTGTTTGGTTGATGAGACAGCCTGAGAAAATTTCGTGCCTTTATTCTGATTTAGATTTTGTGCTTTTTTGCTTAAACTGGATTTGGACGTGTTTAGGGATGGAAGTGTATAAATGTAGCTTCTCAGGGGGTGTCTGGTTAATTTGGAGGGGATAGCTGAAAATGACTGGTTTGGGGTGGTTTTTTTTCTCCTTAACTGCGACAAAATTTCAAAGACCTTTTCTTTATTTTCTTGTGTACCTTATGTTCAGGCATTCCTTTTGATTGTATCACTTCTTCAAGAATTTAGCGTGTGATTGAGGCAGATATTCAGAAACTGTTAGCTGCAGTTTTCTTCCAAGTTTGACAGCGAGTGATCTACGTTGAATTCAAAGAGGAAATCTACAAGTGGATCATTCCCATCTCTCTTTTTTTTTTTTTAAACGTAGAATAGAACAGTTTTGATTAGCTGCCATCTACAGCATCTTCAGCTCTGTTAGCTGTAAACCAGCTTTTAACGTTTCCCAAAGCACTTAATGAGCTTGGTGATGTAGTGGGGCACTCTTTAGCGTCCTTATCACCCTCTGCCTGGTTTAAAAGACGTATTTTCCCGTGCACCTGAAAATCCCCCCCCCCCCCTTTTTTTTTTTTTTGGAAAACAGGGCCTACCATGTGGTACTACAGTTAAAAGACAAAAGACCCAGTTGAATTGAATGGAACATAGACCACGAGATGAAGAAGCTATTTATTTCAAAGAAAGGATATTCATCTCTGTTATGTGACTCTTTATTCAAGTAGTACCAGTGGTGGTCAGTAGTTAATCATTTCTTATGTGAGGTTTGAGAGCTTAGTGCAGTGATTAATGAGCTAGTGATAGTTCTGCATACAGGAATATATAAAGTAAAACTGAGGCAATTAGTCTAGTTAAAGGTGATTTATATAAAGCTTGTGCACAAAGTGAGATTTTGATTGACATTGCTGAGTTTTGAAAGGAGGATGAGTTCTTGGATCGATTCGTGAAAACTAATGAAAGCAAATTCCAGTGTTAACTGCCTGTTTCCACCAGTGGGTAAATAAAAAAAAACCCCAAGTACTAAAAATACGGGTCTAATGTGAAAAATGCCAAAGAATGGAACTTCATTTTTAACATTTTTCAAAACCCTTCTGTATCAAATATATTCTATTTAGGGAAGCTTCTCCCCCCTGCCAACCCTGACTGTAGCCTTGAACACAGCCTGAGCTTGGGATATTTGCCTACCTCTAGCTGTGCAAGATTACAAACTTCTGCTTGCCAAGCCCATTTTCCAAGCATCTCCGCCACAGAGCTGAATCGTGACCTCTATGCAGCTGAGTCCCTGCTAACTCCGCATTTATCCAGGCTTGAAGCGAGGAACGCAGAAATGCTTCCTAGGGCTTTCAGTGGCTGTTTGTAGGAATTGGTTTGCAGCGTGCTGGGATTGAACTTGTTTGTTCTTCCCGGGCACCTTGAGGATGGGGGTGTGCAGAAACACTTCCAGCTGCAGCGTTTACAGGGGAATTTCTGGCTATTTCTTTCCTTTTGTCTCTCTCTTCCAGACAAAACCATGGATTCAGGATTGTTGGATAAGCGCAGCATCCATGCAGAAAATACAAGCTGTTGTTACAGGCGGCATTTCAACCACAGTTTTTGATCCTAGCTTTCAGTAGAGGGTTCTTTGTAAAAAGCGTCTGCCGCTCCTTTGTGGTTATTTAAGGTTGCATGAGACCTAACCAGTGCCAGGTTATGCATGTCTCTACCAAACGAGAAGTGAGTCACTCCTGCTGCCTTGAGTCTGGCAGCTTCAGCTTAGTCAGCCAGGAGCCTGGTTCGATCCTGCGTTGTCAAATCAGTAGCACGGACTGGAGCGGTGGAGCTGAACTGTGCTATCAGTCACCTTAATATAGCCAGCATTCCAGAAGGTACCATTTAAGCACTTAGAGAGTGGGCCTTTCAACCTCTCCTGGCTGTGGACAGGCTTTCCATTACCCTGCCAGAGGAGTACAGTGTAGGTTAACATTGACTTGCTCTGCAGCTGACTGGAGTTTTAGATGTGTGAACGCGAGCCTGGTGTTTCCCTGGCAAGGCACGTGCTGCCCAGATGCCAAGGAGGTCTGGCAGTTACCTGTTTGGACAAGCAAGGATATTACTTTCTTAGAAATCCTTTCATTAACAAGTTTTATGGGTGCAAGCTCTTGCTTAAAGGACTTCACCTACTCAGCAGCTCTCCTAAGATATTTTAACTTTACTTTGAAACACCTAGCAGAAGAATTAATTACATACTTGGCATTTGCAGGTTGCAGTAGTGTGTGCTTTTGATGTTGTCCATTATTATGGCATGCTGAAGCTTGAACTTCTCTTTGAGCACATGGGTAAGGAATTTTGCCAAGAATAGGCCAAGGCATGACTCTTGAAGAGACCTAGGAAATGCAGTGTTCGTTGCTGGTGTCATTAAAGGAAACTGCCTGCAGTATCTTTCCTTTGCAAGGTAGAAGGATGACAACGTGATGCATCCTTAGTGAAAATTAATTACTGTTGTGGGATAGGTGTTGCTTTATATATGCTGCTATTGCGGTTTTCTATTTATTTCATTAAAATTCAACCTTTTATTAAAAACACTGGCTCTAATTTCCTGATTCTTACCTTTGCAAACAGCAGATGTCGAAGTTATTGTGTAGCTAAACCAGTTAATCAGGAAAAACACAGGTAGCAATACAACTAATAATACATTAAAAGTTATTCCAGGCATTTCGCTGCCAATCCACATCTAATTATAAAGGACATACTTTTCAGCTAAGTCAGGTGTGGGTAAAACTGTACGTAATTGTCTTTTCCGAGGAGCCGTAGAGAAGCAGGTGGTATGCTGTTGTGTGCAGGCAGAGTAAATAGGATATATGTGTTACTGCTGGCTTGTGGACTTGGGTGGAAGGTCCAGACTGACTGCAGAGTTTTGCTAGAGGCTGTGGCTGCTCACTGTGAGTACACCACCTGCTACCTGCCTCCGGTGCCACAGGGTGGCCGCTCTGTGAAGACTTCCATGGCTGATTAGATATCCTTTGATTGTACTTAGGAGCTCCATAGCAATTTATTCATCCCTCACATGTTCCCCCCATTCCCCTCCTAGCTGTTTTTTGCAGCCAGCGGCTTGCACTGGCTCATCTTGCCTGTTCTCTTTTTCCATAATAATTGTGGAAGTGTGCTGGAGTCTTGGATGTCCCTGTCAGTGCAGCGCAGGTGAATCTTGTGTTTCATACCACAGCCACAGGCTATCAAATGAAGAACTTGTGTCATGCTTTTCTTCATTACTGTGCCCTCTTTCAGCAGTAGCCTGTCCACTCGTTCCTTTCAAGTCCTTGAATTCCACCCTGAATGATTCTGATTTTGTGTGTGAATTCTGGTTTCAGTGTGTTGGGCATTTTGTGTCTTGTTTTTGTTGTGAGGGGTTTTTTTCTTTGTATTGTGTTGTGGTTTTGGTTGGTTTTTGGGCTTTCGAGTTTTTTTGTTTGGTTTTTTTTTTTTTTTTTAAAATTGGAATTTTGTTTTGGAATTCTACTTTAAAATTCCCATCTGAATGCTGGGACAGAGAACACAGATTTCTACTAAAATGAATGCATTGCATTTCAAGGAATAGCTTCCATGATAATAAAAAAATGCATTACAGTGCATAAATTCTTCACCACTACTTTGTATATTTTCTGAATTACAGTAAAGGGTTACCTTTACCCATATAGTGCACTGGTTCCTACTGTGACACAACTTATTTTTCAGTTCTTACTGAGTTGCATAGAAGTCCTGGATCCCAGTTACAGAAAAAGGGTTTTCAGGAAATTGTGTATTTCAAGAGTGGAGTGGGAGTAGATTCAGGTTAATTTTACCCCTCTGGCTCTCCTCCCTTCAGCCCCCTCCACCAAAAACTGCAATCACTGAAATACTATTTTGGGCATTCCTAAATGTCGAGTTGGTGCTGCTAACAAATGATAACTGTGTGGGAGGTTGTCCCATACAGCACCTTCATGGGATGTCTGAATCCCAGGTAATTTCTTCTTTGGCTTAATTAGGGTTATTAGGAGAGGAAGCTCTTGTTACAGATTTGTTCTAGGCTGAGTCCTGCAGTCTTGTAATACAATTCATCATTGCTCATTTTAATCACAGTGGGCTGGAACCTGTTTCCCTTTCTCATCCAAATGTTGTGGGCTATAGAATCACTGTTTCAGAGACCCACCAAGTATTTAGCCAACTGATACAAAACAGAGCATCTCTAGCAAGAGACTGCCCAAACACCCATCATTAGGACTCTCTGCAGGAGAAGTAAAATCATGGAATTGTTTAGGCTGGAAAAGACCTTTAAGATCAAGTCCAGCCGTTAATCTAGCACTGCCAAGTCCACCACTAAACCATGTCCCTAAGCACCACATCTACACGTCTTTTAAATACCACCAGGGATGGTGACTCCAACACTTCCCTGGGGAGCCTGTTCCTGTGCTTGACAATCCTTTCCGTGAAGACATTTTTCCTCAAATCCAGTCTAAATCTTCCGTGGCACAACTTGAAGGCCATTCCCTCTTGTACTATCGTTTGTTACCTGGGAGAAGAGACTGACCCCCACCTGGCTACAACCTCCTTTCAGGGAGTTGTGGAGAGTGATAAGGTCTCCCCTCAGCCTTCTCTTCTCCAGGGTGAGCAACCCCAGTTCCCTCAGCTGCTCCCCATAAGACTTGTGCTCCAGACCCTTCACCAGTTTCATTGCCCTTCTCTGGACACGCTCCAGGGCCTGGATGTCCTTCTTGTAGTGAGGGGCCCAAAACTGGACACAGCACTCGAGATGTGGCCTCACCAGGGCTGAGTACAGGGGGACGATCACCTCCCTGCTCCTGCTGCCAACACTATTCCTGATACAGGCCAGGATGCCGTTGGCCTTCTCGGCCACCTGGGCACACTGCTGGCTCACGTTCAGCTGGCTGTCAACCAGCACCTCCAGGTCCTTTTCCTCCGCACAGCTTTCCAGCCACCCCGCCCCCAGCCTGTAGGAGACTGAAAGTTGGGACTGACTGTGTTATTGTAGAGGAAGGATCCAAATTTTAGTCTTTGATACCTTAGTCAGCCAGTGTGACTGTTGGTCGTGAGGTTGGATGACAGCAGCCTGTCGATCTGTCCTCCTCCTCATTGTCCTCTCTGCTTTGTGACTAGTGCCAAGGTTGCCCTGTGAGTCCAGTCCTTCATTTCTGGATGTTCTCAAATGCTTAGGAATAGAGTGAAGGAAGTACTTCTGCCTTGGTCTGCACTAAGTTGAACCACTGCTGTTGTAGTATAATACATTTTGTGCACAGAAAGATAGTCCAGTGGGATATCTTGGAACTAGAGTCTCCAAAATCTTAATATTCCAAGTGATGTTTGAAGAGATGAGGCGACGTCTTGGTTTTGTCATTGATACCTGTATGTGTTGCTGTTTACTTTAGTGATTGGTATTTGGATGTCAGGTCTTGTCTTAATAGTATTTCTTAGTTCTTTTAATTAGCAGTGTTCGGTTCTAAATCCTTTCCCATATAAATAATTATTACATGGGATAAAACTGGACAAGTGGTTCCTGCTCATTACATAGAGTCCTATGAGAAACCATTAAATATGTTTTGGTGGCTGTCCCTGCCCATGGCAGGGGGGTTGGAACTAGATGGTCTTTAAGGTCCCTTCCAACCCAAACCATTCTGTGATTCTGTGGTGCAGAAGTAGAGTTAGTCTGAGCTGTATTTATTGTGCAATTAACAGTAAAGGTTCTTCTGTAGGCTACAAGCATTAAACCAGGGAAGACCGTGCCAAATACGGAGATACAAATTCAGCTGAAAAATTATTTTTGTTTCCAGGAACAAAACAATCTGTGTAGACAGCGTTGCTGTTATTGATCTAAACACCTCTTAGGCAAATATTTTTTATACAATATCTACAGTCATAGAGTGTTTAAAAGTGAACTTCATCTTACCTAATTCTTCATGTCTAAAAAATAAAGCAGTAAAGTACCTCTGCTCCCTCTGTGATAGCTGAGGAGAGACAGGTATGTCTGTTGGTGATTCATCCCACCCTAAATGCGGTGTCTAAGCTGCGTGGAATGAACCGCTCTCCAGTGGTGAGCCATTTGACCTTTAAATGGCAGCAGGTGAGATGTGTCCTGTCCACAATCAATAGGAAATGGAGGTTCTTCGATGAACATTGTATCCTCCAAACGTGTGGTTGTCTTATGTGGGTTCAGTTATCTCTGTTACTGCTGTATTATGGTTGTCAGATTACCCCTTCCCTTCCCCCCTCCTTCCCTCTCCAGAACTTCCCCTCTGTGGTTCGTTGTTTGTCTCCCAGAAGTTTCTGCCTGGGTTTAAGGAATGAAGAGGAAAGGAAAATAATTAGGGTAGGCTTTTGTTTGGGTTTTGTTTGTTTGTTTGTTTTAATAAAAAATCACCTTTCTAGATAAGACAAAGGACTTTGTATTCCCTGGTTGTTTTATAAGGAGAGAATGAAAAAGCAAAGATCACTCAGTAGTTAGATTAAAGATTGATACCTCAGAGACTCGGTACACAATAAAAGTTGTTTGGCCAGTAGGTTTTACTTAGCAAGATGAAATTTCTCTTCAGAGCAGAGGTGAAATGTCTCAGGATTGGAGAGGATGTGCTAGAGAGGTAGGAACTCTAAATGTTATTTGGAAGAAGCACCTTATTACTCTGGAGTGGACCAGTGACCCAGCACTCCAGCAGCTTTTTACCTGTGCCTATGCTTTCATGCTGTGTAACTTCCACAGGTCTTGTTCTTATATTTGCATTCTTTTGGTGGATGACACGTTTAGCCTGTTACTAGATAGATACATAGACAAAAATAGAATTTCTAACCAGTAGTCACGATGGCAATTACAAGGAAGCATGAAAAGGAACCAAGCAATAGCAGCAACAGCCAAACCTTAACTGTTTCGGGAACAGAACTTTTTGGCAAAATTAGTTCCCTGGATTGCTTGTAATGAATTTAAGAGAATAGTTTGGAAGGATAAGAACTTGGGAGATCTGGTGTCTTCCTTCAGACTTCCTTATGGAATCTGTTGGGGAAATCTTTTTTTAGCTTAAAAAAAAATGAAGTGTCATGAAAGACTGGCTTACTAAAGTTGACATACTAGAATAAACTGGTGATTCATATTAGTGGGAAGTGGAGCAGTAATCACTTTAAGTGTACTGAAGGAGTTTGGTGAAGTTGCTAGTGTACAAAAATACTCTAATTAAAACCAGATAGAAAATGAGGTTGCAGTAAGTGGTATTTGTATCTTCAAACCTGGGGAAGGATGATCTGAATGCTTTCTTATATAGTATCTTGCTAACTTGTGGGGCTCAGTGCCATGTGATATCTAATTAGAAGAGCTTAGTATGGTTCAAAAATTATTAGACTTTTAGATGTACAACATTCATTTATACAGGGGAAAAAAACCCATAAACCTGGTTGCTGGATCCACACTTTGACAACCAAGTGAGTCAAATTAAACATAATTGTTAATCAACACAGCAGGGGCAAAAGAGTACAGTTTCTGTGAAGGAAAACTAAGCTGTGCACATCTGTGCAGATTAATATTAATGAATAAAGAAATAACTCTGTCTCATAAATTTCTTAAAATCTTTGAAAGTAAGGCTGGAAGGTTTTCAGTACACCACATGTGTTATAGGATTCTATCTTTGCAGAGCTGTTAAATATACTTATTCATAAACCTGAGTAGGTTAGTAGTAGCTGAATGGTACAAGTTGTGTAAAACTTGCTATTGGTTCAAAATTATTGAAGTGGCTGAATGTAAGAGAAGACTTGTGGTGTTTCTTGGGATCCCAAGGAGGGTGGGCACCTGGCAATCTGTGACACCCAGCCAAGCCAAGACCTGTGCAAGCCTGTGTATGTCTTGGAAAGGTTTTTATTCTGTAGTGGCTTCTAATGTAGCCGCAGCTGTATGTTGAGACAAGTCCTCAGGCTTGGAGCAGTGGGTAGTGTTTCAGCCTCATGCTTACAATGTGCAAACAGTGCCCAAACAAACAAAAGTAGTGTTAAGCTGAAGCATGCTGCTAAATTCTGTTCATCCATTTAAAAACAGAAGGGAAAGATTTCTGCTGGTATCGGAGAAATGAGAATTGGGTAGGAATGAGTTAGTGAGGGTATGTATATGCCATAATTAATAATTTACAGAAAGCAAGGTGGGCAGTATTTATTTTGACCACAATACAACATCAGAGGTACATTCAATATCCTGAACATTAACTAAAAACTGCTTCCTTATTCCTTACATAATGTCTTGCTAACCTGTGGAGCTCAGTGCTGTGTGACAGCTACTCTGAAGAGCTTAATAACGTTCAAGTTTTGGACAGATACCATCTTCTTTTATCTTGTACAGGAGAAAAATAAACTCTCCAGCTTCAAAGACAAGTTGGTAATGGCCAACATTGATAAAACTTGACTGTCAGTCATTGCTTATTAAAAAAGCTTGAGGATCAGTCATTGCCACTGCTCAGTTAGGAGAGAGGTCCAGAGCAGACGGTCTGCTGGTCGATACCGCTCGCTGAAACACACTTGGTCTCTTGTCTGGGCTGCCTTGGTTTTGCAGAAAGTGTAAAACCTCCAGGACCACAAGTGAAATTACATTTCTTCTGTACTGCTTGTCTCGGGATGTTTGTACATAAACTCGAACACTGCAGTGGGGCTATCACCGGAAAGGCAACTACAATTAGTGTTATGGTAGTTACTGATAGATTTCTGTCATGACAACACTCATTTTTATTATCATTTTTTACCTTTAATTGGAGATATAAGTTTACTATGTGTGACTTAGTTGGCCTTGCATGCCTCCAACAGCAGGGAGAGTGAGATTGCTTGTGTGAGTATCAACATCAAGGTGTCGGTTACGGAAACCCTGTTGACACTTCTTGTACTTGAACCAAGAGCAATGTCTCTGTAAAATTACCAGTTGATATGAAAATGTCTTACATTAGTTTGCAGAATATAACAATTATTTTTTTTCTATCTTACTTTGTAAAAGCAACTTATGATCAGGTTTATCGTATGAATTTGAGTTGGATCTTACGAGATTTAAATGAGCAAGTACCTTAAGATTATCTGCATTTTTTGCAGGGTATTATAGAAAAATCGAAAGTGAAAGGAATTCCTATCATTATTGATGCTGTAAGTATTTTCTTGATTCAATCAATGGTTTGCTATTTAAGAACCTGTTCACTAAATGTTGTTCTTACTGGTTTTTGCAGGATGGACTGTGGCTCATTTCCCAGCAGCCGTCTCTCATTCAAGGCTACCAGCGAGCTATTCTTACTCCAAACTATATGGAGTTTAGTAGACTGTACGAAGCCATGGTGAGCTGTTTTCCTTTTTGATATTTAAGTACGTGCAAGTTTAGTCTTCTAGTCTTTAAAAATAACCAAGTTATTATTGGCTTAAACGTTATGGGCTGTTTCTTATACGCAAAAGCAGACTTCTCTGGGATTTTATTCCATGGGATAATCACCACAACAATGCATATTCTTAAACAGAGCTCTTTTTTAAAGACATTTTCTTATGCATTTTTTGGCACTGCAGAGGGTATAGAAAAATAATACCTGGAAAGACTGATGATGATGCTGTCCCCCGCCCCATATGCTGAACTAGCATGTGCTGGAATATGTTGTTCTAGTAGTAAAATATGTACTGTGTATGGAATTCTTGTGTTGTAGCTTAGAGACCCCGTAGACAGTAGTGATCATCATGGATGTGTATTAAGACTCAGCCAAGCCATGGGGAATTTGACAATTGTTCAAAAGGGAGAAAGAGATCTTATTTCAGATGGAGAGAAAGGTAAGTGAAGCCTTTTGCTTTTAGCAACGTGATTGTGGTTTGTTTGCTTTGAGTCATAGTCCAGTGGTTGGACCACATAGTAATTGTTTGACTGTATTCCCCTGAAGATTGAAGGGGAGGAATGGCTGTCTTTTCATTTCACCTTTAGATGATTTGTGTGAATTGATGCTTTAAAAGAGTGCAACTTGTTTTATTTGCTGAAAAAAAGTTGCTGATTTTATTTCATTTAAATGGCTATAACTTACGTTTTACATTACACAGGTATTGAGACATTAATTTTTTTAACCTTTGTGAACTGTTCTAAAGTCCTTAGCTGAGATGGTCTATGTAAGTGCTGATGTTGTTGCTAAATTAATGCAGAATAATATTGTTGTTTCACCATATATTGGTGTGTGTGAAAAATGAAGACATCTTGACATTCATGAGCTGCTCAGTTCCTTGACGCTGTCCACCATGGGGCTGTAGATTAGTATGTACATATATGACTTTAACATTAGCCTTGACAATTAAAAAAAAAAAAACAAACCCAACCAAAAAAACCCCACTAAATTAATTCTAGATTGCCATCACAACTTTTTAAAACAGTCACTTACAAATGTGGCTGAAGTATACTTAATAAAGTTCACTGCCTGTCTGATGCTTTTTATACTGATTGTTTACTGCGATCAGTATAAAATTAATTCATGAGTGCCTTCATCGCATTTGACTACATGGTCTTATTTCACATACATAACGAGCAGCGGCTCTGCCTCTAATTGCTTGAGATGCTAATCTCTGATAAATGCTTATGCCGCTTCAGAACCGTTTTGTATATACAGTCATTTTTTCATTATTAGGAGCCATGAGAGTCTTTGATATCAGAAAAACAGATGCAATAAGGCAACGGGTTTGTGCAGAGCCACCTTCCACATACCCCCCTTAGTACAGGTACTACGGCAGACTGACGCAAGCTGGGATCTGGAAGCGATGTAGTTACACCTATGTGGTGAAGGACTGTCGTCAGTCATATAGTACCCAAATTGCCCCACATGAAGTTCTGCTGTCATATTTGCACCCATAGCAGCCCTGATACGTAACCTCGGACAGCCAGGCCAGGCTTCAGGGAGGATGAACTTTGCCAGAGGATAAAATATCCTGGCGCCAGTTTACACCAGCTAGAGAGCTTTAGGGCACTGTAGTGCATCTTCTTCCTCTGTTTTTATGTCAACCGTGTTCCTTTTATGCAGGATTGTTGCTTTTTTTTAATGAATGTCGGGAAAACTGAGCAAGCGCTTTAGATCGAGCACATTACCTAGTACATCTCTCTTCTCCTTTTCAGTTGTTATTCTTGAGATAAGTGTACCCCCACCACTGCAGGAGATGGGGGACACTTTGTCTCCATTGTCTGTTGTGGTGCAGGATTCAAAATCCAGGAAACAACTGAAACTCTTTCCCATTTCAATTTTGAATGTTCGGGTGCGGCACAAGTTTGGTGTATGTCTTTTGGGGCTTTTCGGTGGTTTTAATTTTTTTCGCCACCTTGTTCTGTGTCTCTCTTGGGTTCTCATATTTTTTTCTCTTAGTTAAGTGGCTTTTTGATTTGAAATAAAAACAGTTCTGTGTCTTTATAGCAGTTGTTTGATGTCCAGCTATGGGCTGCTTTTGTGTTCTTACCTTGGTTCTATCACTGATGCGTTCTCTCTCCTGGATTACAGACATTATAGGCAGCATTGCTGAGCTGTAAGAAAGCAGTTGTCAGGTTTAATACAGGTTATCATGTCTGTTACAAATGCTGGTTTCAGGGTTTGTGCTGCCTGCAAGAAGGTTCCTGAGAATTTTGCAGGAAGTATAGACTTTAGCTTCCTTTTAACAAGAACAAGAATGTTCTTTGGATCTGGGAGTTATTGTATAAGCTGCTCAAACGCAAAATTACTTTGAGAAAGGAGATTCTACTGTGCCTCGACACAGAACATGTTGTCATGTCACTGACCTTGAATTCTCTCCCAGGTTTTTCGCTCTTAACTTCTGCTTTTTTTCACCTGTCTGTTCTTTTGATCTGATGTCATTTTTTTTCAGCTGAGACAACATACATGGTGATTCCAGTGTGAGGGAAATCCAGATCATTGGTTCAGGCCAATGTCCTCTGAGCACAGTCAAATATTACCAAAAGATCTGTGTACTCCTCTTGCCTTTTATTTTTCATGTCATCATCTGTTTGTAGTGCTTAAGTTGTACCTATTTCCAGGCATTTCCTGCTTGAGCTCATGTGCTTAGCACACTGACATGGTAGTTTCCATATATCACTTCTAAACTTTGTCCTCTGGGAATATACTGCATGAACGCTTTTGGCGGGGGGGGCGGGGGGGGAAACTGGGGGTAAGTAAGTCTCGATGCGCTCCAGGAAAACAAGAAATTGCAAACTTAACAATCTAGCTTTAGTGTTCTGCGCTTGGCTGTTGTGGGAGGAAGGCTGGCTGAGGATGCAGAACTTTGCAACAGGGAAGATTGGCTTGGTGAACACTACAGCTTAGAGTGATTGTGATGGTTATTTTCACAATACTTGTATTTGTGATTCTCTAGGAAATTCAGTAGCAAATTTACTTCTGTTGGGTTATCAGGTGGTTTGATAGTGAGCTGGATGGAAGCACAGGTGTTGGTGAAGGATTACTGTCAGCAGATAGCTCTGTAATCTAAGCGGACAGGCACCATAAATTCGGACTGGAAGCTGAAGCTTAATAAATTCAGATTAGAACTGAGGCAGATTTTATTAAGAGACAAAGAGATTAGCTGTGACAATAATCAGAGTCCCAAACTGTGAAGTACCTGGACACCTTTGATGTTTGTTTTTACTCATCAGATTAGATGATGCAGGTGGTTTCTTAACCACCTCAAATCAGTACTGGATCATGTCCATGGCCTCTCTGAAATCAATAGCAGTCCTACACTGTAAAGGAGGTTTTTCTAAAATTTGTCTCCATTTCAGTTATGAGCTGCCAACTGCCCTGTAAACGTAATCACCAAGATTTTAAAGTAAGTTTTATATACTCTTTTTCTCTTTCCTTTTGCAATTTCACATTATAGCTTGGTCTACAGTTGTTGATTCCCTGCTCTACAAAGATGAGCTTCACCATGCTCTTGGTAGGTGATATCAGTGCCATCACTGACCAGGGTAGGAATGAGTACTCAGCCTGTGGGTAAAAGGTAAGTCAGCTTTTATTCACTATGGCACAGCTCTCTGAGGTTTTCTTTTTATTATTCTTTGGAGAACTGGTCAATAATAAAGTGTGGTTATACCAGTCTTAGTTCCTAACATGTTTAAAATTTGGTTAGGTCCTTGAAGTAGAGGATTTGGATTTTTGTTTTTAAATGTTATAATGGGTTTTTCTGTATTTTCCCCAGCACCTGTGTTTGTCCTCCCTTCCAAAAGGCAAAGTTTATGGGTAACCAGCCCGCTGCTGCCTGTGACTACTTTTAGCTGGAGCCAGTAGCCAAACATAGTTTCTCTCCAGTTGCCCCGCTGCAGCTATGGTCGAGAGAAGCAAAGAAGCTTTTGAGGGATTATTGGGTACTGAATATGGGGTAAAAAGCCAGCTCTTGCCAGAAATCCTCAAGCAGTACTTCAAATTTCTGCCATTCATTCCCCATACAGCCAGGAAGGAAGCTATTCAGTGCTTGTTGGTCCCTAGCTAAAAGCTAGGTCATTTAGCTAAAAGCTCTTATGGTGTCCAGCTGCCCAGCAAATTTTGCCAGGATTTTAACTGAGAGACAGTACCTTTGTCTCCAGTCCTGCTTCTGCAGAGTGAGCAAAACAGGGAGGTCACGGTTCCTGTCCACTGTACCACTGTGCTCTCCGCTGCACGCTCAGCCCGGCCTGCTGTCTCCCTGGCGCTGCTCATCTGTCATCACATCCATCCCCTGGCTCCTGCACCGATCCAAGAAAAGTAACGTACAATTTGGATTATTTTCTTTTAACTTAAATTGCCTGCTGTCTCACACTCAAGGACCTATCTGAGTTTTAAAAGTGTGATTAGGGAATATAAAAGTATAAGCACCCTTTATATAAAAGCCAACTTACATTTTCCACATCAGTTGAGTGATTTCTCCAACCCAAGTCATTAATACTGGTTTCCTTGTCTGTATGCACTCTGGGACATGTTTCTGGGAGTCCACAATCTTCAGCTGTGTACTTTTGTGAACTAACTTGCAAAAGGAAAAAGATAAATTTCTTACTACTATGACTATCTGCCAAGTCAGAGATGTATGTTGGTAAAAGTTTTTACTCAGATCTGATAATGTTCTGAACCTGAACGTTGCAGGTGGTACTGCATACCACCATTACAAGTGGTCCTTGATAGCTGCGTTATTTTGCATAGAAAATTAAAATCTTAAGCCTTTTAAGTAAACGAGTATTTGTTGTTCTGTGGGGTGGCTGATCTAATTCAGTCCAATCATATCAAAAGTCAGAATGGTGGTACCTTTCATGCACAGATTCCTGAGCACGTTAGGATGAGCATGATACTTCTGCTTTTAAGGGGAAAACAAGTGCAGAGAACTTGTTCAGGACATCTGAGGTTCAAGAATTAAATTTTTATCTCCAGGTTGTCTTTTGGTTTGCAGCCTCAGTAAGAGTGATGTTTCACAGGTCTTTGGACTTCTTTGTCATCATCGGTATTACGTGGTTAGCCTTTAGCTAGCCCATATTTAACATTCTGTGTCCTAAACAAAAACATCAACAATTAATCCCTGTTTGGGGCGGGGGCGTTTTCACTACTATGAATATTGGGAATTAAGAACGTAGAGACATAGATTACTTTTTATATTACATGGGCCTTTGGGTTTCTAACTGTCATGTCTAGGAGCTGGTGTTGTAAGCAGGGCTGCCTGTGCACAGCCACATCAAAATTCGTGCTTCCCAGTTAACTCATAGTGCTTGATCTCAGCAAAACTACTAAATTCTATTTTTTTTTCCCTTCAAAGAGAGGACAGCTATTTTCAGTTACATAACAGACTGGTTTTTTAATTGAGCATATGATACCCGTAAGTGGGTCATTCTTCTGGGCTTTGATCTGCCAGCAGAGTTTGGGCTGGGAGTTCTCTTAGCTTAAAACTTGCTGGTGATGGTGTGGTTACGCATTGACACTGTGATCTGAATGATTCCCCAAATGCTAATATTTATCTTATCTTCAAGGAGTGCTGAAAAGGGAGTGGGGGTATCTTACTTTGTGGCCTGAAATGTATTAAACATAGAGCCACTAAATGACTTGGCCATAGTTACTCAGGAAGTCTGGGGCAGAATTTTGAATTGTGTGGAGCCTAAAACTGTCAAATTTCTGCTTTCCAATATTCTGTCAGTCTGACAACCTTTTTTTTTTTTATTTTTTTTTATTTTTCCTTTTGCGCTCATATTTCAGTACAAATTGTTTCCCTGGATTTAGGTAAACACGAAATCCGTGTGTCTACACTGTCTGTACGTGAGGGACGTGTTGTATATTCTGCGTGCAGCTCTGGCAGTATTTCTGTGCTGGTTAATCACTGAGATTATGTTGAAACTGTTGAATAGGACTGTGGTTGTTCTGACTCGAGCAGATCTCCTTGCCATACTTCATACAGCGATTTCTTCGAACAATAATATTTTTATTTCATCTAGCTCTTCTTATGATAGTATATGCGTGCTCCATGGGTAAGTGCTAGGGAGCTGGGGTTTTTGTTTGGTTTTGGTGGTTTTTTTCCCAGAAAGTTACTTAGCATAAATCAGTATTCGTTAAAAGACTCTTTAGTAATTATACTGAGGGGTTGTTTTTTGTTTTTTCTTTTTGACTCATCACTGTGTGAAGTAATGACATCAGATACAGTTACCCAGACCTATTAAAAACCAAAACAAGACACCCAGCCCCAGCAGCCAATTTGACTGGTGTTAGTCGTGTGTTTCTATCTCTTAAGGTCTGTCAGCTGAACTACAGATGAACTTTACTCCATTACTTTGATTGGGACTACTGTCAGACTAATTGACCTTAAGTGGCCCCAGTTGCTGCCTTTCAAGGATGACACATTGTGGTGATTTCGGTCTTTGCAGTTTCCCTATTGTCCAGCATCCAGTCCTCTTGGACTCCTCAGCTGTTCCATGAACCAGGTTTTCTAGGCTTTCTGATCTACGTGTTCATGCCTAGTCAAAGGTGGTATAGCCTCACTGAGCAACGGACCGAAAAATACTTCATCCTCGTGTAAATACATCGTTCTGCATCTCTCCAGGGACTAGAACTGCCCGCCTTCTCGGCATCATCGCTGACTATTCAGTCGTGGCCATCTAATCGAGGTCTTGTAACATTTGCCACTGGTTGTCACTGCTCAGTGCAGCGTATACGGACGTCACCCCCGCGGTCCGTAAAGAACTGCTTACGCTGTCTTCACAGCAGGCCACAGATGTTTAGTGGAGGGTGTTGGATTGGGGGAGCAGGAGGAGCGCAGTTTTATTTTTGTTCTTCCAAGAGAAGGCAGGGAAAAGCATCAGGAAGAATTTGTCCTTTGTGGGCTTGGCAGTGTGCCAGTTTGTCTTCATGGCAGTGTGGGATTCCTGCTTTTGTTTTAAAAGCTCTCAACGGTGACTGCACTTCAGAGGGGTTTTTCGCTCCTTTTCCCATCACCTGTTGTGATGTTCGTCATCCCTTTATTTTGAGATGTTCTTTGAGGAACTGAGCCTCTTCAGAAGAATTGCTTGAGCGTTCTGCCTTTCCCCCCCCTCCCCGCCCCGAAGTGAGTTTCCTGTGGTTCTGCTTCTTTGAAGCTATTGCGTGGATTTGGTTTGCAGCATCTCTGTGCCGAGTACAAAGGTCTGCTTTTGTTGTTGCCTGTGAGGTAGTCTGCACGTATTTGAGACTTACTTTTTAAAAAAACCACAAACAAAAGACCACTTTTTTGTTTTTGTAGTGGGGTATTATAATTGGCCTAGTTTGGGGAGATCTTGCTTTCCTGTACGGCTGAAAACTGACTGGAAGGCTGTGGGGCTAGAGAATGGTGGCAGATGGTGACATACAGCTAATAAGCAGGGGCTTGTGCTCAGCTGTCAGTCAGAAGGCCCCAAAGCTTTTGAACAGAGGATTTCCATCCTGCCTCCTGCCAGGAGTTCAAGCCCTCAACGTGAATATCCTGTGAGATACCATCTTCAAAGTAGCAGAATTAGCGGTAATTTCTCCAAAGGACTGTATTTAAAAATAAAGTAAAATAAACCACGCCACCTGAAGGGGCACAGCTTTTTCAAATTGCTAACTCAGAAGAGCACTGCACTTGTGAAATCTGACATTAACTGCTGCTCCCTGAGAAACACATCCAGAATCTTAATTTGGGAGGGAGGGGGGAGGGGAGAAGAGTGATAGGGAAAATTAACTGCTGGCAACGCTGCAGCGGTGTCTGCCGTGTTCATGGTGACTAATGAATCTTTGCCCCTCCGTGGCAGCAAAAATGCACAACTGCCTGGCCTCACGAGCCCAGCAATTACTGCTGGAAGAACTGGTAGGAAGTGGAAGTGAAGTACAAATCTTTGCTGCACTGAGTAACAAAAAGCAGAAACGAACCATGGAAATGAACTGGAAAGGCTTTGCTTGTGCTAGGGAGGTTGGTTTTTTACATCTTGCTTTTTGAGAAGGTTTACCTGCAAGTCCTTCAGTGTCATCCAGATTTTTCCCATTATTTTGTAAGAGAAAAAATGTTTTTAAAAATCTGGATAGTACTCTCTGTCAAACACCTGGGCTGCTCTGTTCGTACACCTTGGAGAAACCCAGCCCAGGTGACTTGAGAAAATTGAGGTAAGAGCTGTCATCCAAGCAACGTCCTGCTTTATGCTTTGTGTACTTGGCATGCTGAGGAGCGCACACACCACTGCGTGCACAGCCCTGAACCTGAATCTCTCCGCAGTAGCTGACTGGAGATGCTAAGGATCGCTACTTGGCCACCAATGATCCTGCCAGCTCTTATGCTCTCCTAGGAGAGGAAAATAAATTTCTCCTGAGGTCTGTGGGTGTTTTTTTTGGTTTTTTTTTCCAGAGCCTAGGAAGAAGATAAGCTAAGGATAGGTACATACCTACAAAAGAGTTTGGAGAAGGGCAGCAGAATTCATGCTGTTTTCTTTTCACGTGTCTTACCTATCCTTCAGGCTTCCTGCTTGGGCTTGTTGAGAGCGGAGAACAAAGATGTTAAATTTAATGAAACTGTTCACATGTTCTTCATAGTTAAAGCTCCACAAGGAGATCAGTTTGACCAAGGTCCTTTGTATATTTAAAACAGAAATGTAACACCTGACATTCTGACAGAGCCTACCCACAGTGACGCTGCTGACAGCAACGTACCCGGGTGCTGAGGACACCGTTCGCTGGCGCAGAGAGGGATCTCTCTCTGCACAGGGTTTTTACAAAGCCTAAGGAAAAGGCCATTTTCAGTAAAACACCTTTCTGGTGGGCATGGCAGAAGATTGGAGATTTTAGTTCTACTTTGCATTTGCTCTTTGTAAAACACCTCGGTTTATATTTGCAGGCTCTGAAGGGCAGCGACGCTGGAGAGCTGCGTTTGTGCAGCGGCTCTGTGGCGGGGCCTGGCCCCGTTTGGGGCGATCGCTCATCCTGGCAGCGCTGGTTCGCACCAGTCAATCGACTCATTAGCGACCGAACCTGCGCAGGCTGGGTGAAGGGGAGAGGGCGTACACATCGTGCGATGGTACTTGGAAAGGATTGAAAAGTAATTAGAAAAGTATTTCTTAAATGTTAATGCAGTGTATTTTTTTAAGAGTGGTGTATTTTGGCATACGCTGCTGCCTGTGGTTAATCTCTTGCTGTCAGTCTCTGTGTGCCTCAGAGGTTTACCCTCACAGCTACAGCGATAACATTGTAAATAGAAGTAAAAATGCACATGACTCTGTTTTTGGTTTGTCTGTCCGTAGTGCTTGTATGCAGTCACGAAGGAAGCAGCCGGAGATGTGGTGGACAGGGGGACCTCCTTTCTGGTTCTCTTGGAGTCTTAGCACACTGGGCATTTCTTGCTGGAGCAGAAAAAACGAATGGGTATGAATATTAATTAATAACTTCTTAATTCTCCAAATGAAATTGGAGTCATTGGGAATAAGGTATCTATGTACTTGTAAAAAGGGTGTTCTAGAGCAGTTTACGTAATAGTCACAATTACAGTAAGACAAACGTTTCAGTAATTTAACACCTCCCAAGTCTGAGGCAGAAGAGGAGCGTGAACCTGGATCGAGGCCCAGGGCCATGTATGTGTATGGGGTATATGTTTTCAAAATGACTGCATGTAGGCAGAAAGCATGAAGAATAAATTAGTGGTAGTCGCTGGCAGGAATGTCTCCGTAATTCAAAAAAATGTGTTATTTAGCTTTGGGTTTGTGATTTGGTGAATCCTCTTACACGGGACCCAAGTAATTCAGCAGGGCAGGTAAGCTGAAACTTGCAAATAAAGTTTCAAAGAGAGCGGCCGTTTTAAGGCCAAGCAGCAGTTGTACGTCAAGCAGCCACGCGCCAGCAGCTGGCTGTTGGCTCTTCTGTGAAATTACATCAGTTCCTGTCTGACTAGCTGGTCCAGAGAGCCATGCAGTCCTTCTGTGAAGTACCTGCTTTACATAAAGTTGAAAGGAACCCTGACACAAGCAGTGAGTGAATAACAGTTCCTCTTCCCAGGCAGTAACGAGCTATTGAAGCTTGAGGAGATGAGATCTTTTATAGTCTTTCGGATGCCCCATGCAGATGCACGCAGTTAGACATCCATCCAGTTAACTGGCTGTGCTGGCATTACTCTGAGAGCACGGCACTAGGTCCCCCGGGGTGAATGAGGGACCAGTTGAACTAGACTTCAAAATTCTGAAATTGAACATACCCAGAATGAGAAGTGAAACCAAGGTTGTTTGGAGGTGCCACTAAAGGGGTCATTTTGGTTCCCCTCATTAAAAGGAGGACTTCATGTTTGCATGGCGCACAACAGATCAGTATTAAATTGTTGGAGACGTTGGCAGATGCAGCATGTGTTCTTCTGGCTCTCCTGACTTGGGCTCCTGTGGCTTTTCCAAACAGCTTGCTCAGAAACTCCTTTATTTTCTAGATAAAGGAAAAGTGGGAGAGCGTAATTGGCATCAGCAATATGTTGTGTCTCCTGTGGTGGCGTTAAGGTGACCCTTCTCAAACACCTGCTGTACCAATCTTGTTTACCCCATGTGTTTCGGGAAAGGAGGAGCTTTTTGGGTTCAGTGAATCAGGGCACCAGCTTGCAGGCCGTGCTGCGGGCGGCCCGGCCAGTCCTTCCACGCTTCTGCCTGGCTCCATTTCAGAATGGGTCTGTGCAGAGCAGGGCTTTGAAACATGAACATTGCACTGGCTTTCAGGGCTGCCAGTGGTATAGCAGACAGGATTCTCCTGCTAAGCAGGGAGGGTGCTGAGGTGGGATCTTTGGAGCACAGTGTGTGTTGAACTGGTTACCCAGTAACCTTAGAAATAGGTGCTTCCTCTGTCAGGAGCCCAGAAGCTGGTGCACAGCTCTTGTTTCAGAGCAGTACTTGGGCATCCGGGATTGACTCTCAGGATGGCTTAAATCCTCCTGCACCGTGATGAGTGTACGGAATTGCAGTTTGCAAGGAAAAGGTGCTCGAAGCTGCCCCGGTAACACGTGATCGTAAACCGACTCTGCTTTGCCTGTGATCCTTCACAAAACTCTTCCTTGGCACAGAGGCCAGCAGGACCTTAGAGACGTAGGGGCAGCTGTGCCCCAGCCACGGCTGAGCACTGTCAGGGGGAGCCCAGGCCCGGCTGCTGAATTACTCTGTGGAGGTTTTCCCCTGCTCCGGTGCTGTCAAGGCAGCGGAAGCGGCTCCCGCAGAAGGTGGTGCTCTGGGGCCAGCAGGGCTGTGCTGCCTTCTCCGGGGGAGGTTCAGCGCCTGAGGGCTGGGGCTGGGTCTGCTCCCGTGGGCAGGTCACAAACACGGAGGAGCACGAAGCATGTGCCTCCATTCCCGTTGCGCTCTGCAGCTGTCACTGTGCCCCTTCAGGCTGATCGAACGAAGGCCCCAGAGCAGTGACCGCAGCCCTGTTCAAAACAGTCTCTTGTCCCCATCCCCACGTCCTTCCCCCAGCCCCTGCCACGCAAAACGGAGTTACCCGGTGAGTGGGGAGGAAAGGGAGCGAAAAGGCTGCCGGGTGAGACCGCAGTCTTCCTCTGAAGGAAAGGATGAAGCTTCACATAGGTAAAACGACATGGAACACCTTCTTACTCACTTTGTAAGCAGGTTTTCTTTTTGCATCCTTCAGCCCTGGTGCTGTTCCTCACTCAGTCCTATGCTGTGCCACGGGAAGGGAACTACGTGTTAAAAAAAATCCAGCCAAAGGTGCTCTGCCATGCAGAGAGCCAGAGAAACCGAGATGTTTGCCTAAGAGGCCTTCCCAGCAGTGCTGACAAACATCTCGGGGTACAAAGATTATGTCCACCACCTTAGGAATTACACAGGAGCGTTCAGATTTTGTTTGTAATGTTGGTTGTTTTTTTGTTTTCTTTTAGTCAAAACCCCTTTCTAGTGGCTGCATTTGGAGCTTGCTCTCTCACGAGGCAGTGCAACCACCAAGCCTTTCAAAAATTCGGACGTTCAATGACTGCCTCGGACATGGTTTCAGAAGTTGGAACAGCTTTTAACAAACTTTTTGAAACCTGAAGCCAAAGCAGCAGAGAGGAAGAAAAGGAAGAACAATGACTGCAAAAGTAATTACATTTACCGTAGAATTTACATAAGTAACGCACCCTTTCAAGTGCTGTAGCAGCATTGGTATGCTAGGTAGATCTTTTTTTTTTATTTTTAAGAATAGAAAAATATGATTAATGTAGATATTTTTTAAGAGTTTGGAATACAAAAATGTTTTGGCTGAAATAAGCTGTAGTTGCAGATCTGTTATAATATAATAAAACTAAACTGAAAGTATTCCTCTGTTCTTTTTGATAGTTATTGAGCAATAACTAAAGTGTGAACAGCAAAAAAATAAAATGCACTTGATACTTAGATAAAATTCTTCCACCAGCTCAATGGAATTTTCTTGGATTGCACCAAGGTTGTCATGTTCTCATTCTTAGACCCTCTGTCTAGATTTAGCTATTGCACTTCCTTTTTGGCCACGCTAGTGTAGGAAGCAGCAGAAAGTAAGCCTCTTTGGAAAGGGAGCGCCTGAGAGTTGCTGTAGGTTTGGAATGTAATTAGTTGCCTTTTCCCATTCCCGGTCCCAGAGGCAGCGTTCGTTTCAACCAGATGCCCCTTCCCGCAGCGCCTGGGTCTGTTTTGTTTTACAAGGTTCTCCAATGGCAGAATAAGGATGGACTGTAGGTATCTTAGCGTTAAGCAGCAAGCAATGCGTACCTGAAAAACAAAAATCCTACCTTTTTAGCTGGCTTTGGTCATCTGGAACTCGCTATGATGAACTCTGTGAAATTACCGTTCGGAGAGCTGCTGGGCAGGGTAAGAAACTTAGTGCTGCCTGACTGAAGCGGCCAAGCCCTCAGAGGCGGTGTAAGAGCGGAGTGCTGTTAAACCCAGGCTGCCCGCCGGGCAGAGCGCTGCCAAGATGGGCGTGCAGGTACGGAGGTGGCTCGCGCTGAACCAGCGGGAACACGGAGCGAAGGAGCAAAGGGCAGGCGACAGGGTTTAGGGCTGTGGGCGTCATCCTTACCAGGACAGACAGGACTTCTGCTATGGGCCGTACCTACTGCTGGGCTCGCTGGCAGAGCAGGGTTGGGTGTAAAGGGGAAGTAACGTGGGATTTTTGCACAGTATTTCCTAAATTTTTTTGGAAATCCAGTCAAAGCTTGTAGGGATTGAACCATGGGGAGAGAAGGGCAAATTCATGCAAAGTACGTTACCAGAACTTCCCGTAAGGTCCGGGAGCGGGCACTGCCCTTACACCCACAAGCGAGCTCCTGGTGTAGATACTCACTGAAGCGCAGGAACAAGTGTATAAGGTGTCCAGTCACTGCTACAGGTGTTCTATATTCATTGCAGCCACCCTCTCCCCCTGACCCAGCTCTAGCCTGGAACCCGGCGTCGCGCCTACGCGTCAGATTGCGTTCTCGTACCTTGCAATAGCCGCCCCAGCAAGCGCCTGGCGTCAGAAAGGCAGCTCCAAGTACTTCCCTCCAGCCCTTGTCGCTGGTATTTCTGGATGCACTGTGACTACTACCTCACCCCGATGCATTTTTTTTTTGGTTTGTTGTGTTTTTTTTTTTCCTTTTTAAAGCAGTTACCTATTTTTAAAATAGGTTTTTAAATGTTTGCGCATTTTGGTCTATGAGGGTTCACAGACTTTCTAGATCAGAGCAATGTCTGCTCCTGAGATGGGTTTTTGGTGTTTAACTGAAGCAGTTTCTGCGAACTGCCAACATCTTTGGGGAAACTTAAGGTACTGTTTCTCCCCTTAAAGCTATTGGAGAAGCCCAACTCCATTTAAATAAAATCAGAAAGTTAAAACTGATGTTAAACCAGCTACTGGATTTCCTTTAAAATGAGCAAATTTTTTGTATTTAGAACATCAGTGGTCTTAGAATCTAACTGGCATTTGTAGGCGAAGTCAATCAGGTAACAGAGCTCAGTACAGATTTCACCCTGCCACGTTGGTTTTAAATCTACAGACTGTTGTGACTGTTACTCACTCATGTATACGAATTGTTACGATTTTTAAACATTCTGGAAATGTAGCAGTTTCTTCTGGTAGGAAATAAAGCTCATAGCAAATTAATTGCGTGTACGCTGGTGTGTTCAGATCACATGGATGCTCACCGTTCAGTCGTGTTCACTGCTGGCCTAAGCAATGCGGCCGCCAGCAGGACAGCGCGAGCCCCGTGCCAACACGGGCGCCCTGGGGTGCCAGGCGGGACCTCGCTCCACTGCCTGCGGCTGTGCTGCCTGGGGCGGGGGCTTTAAAGGGAAGAGGTACATCCCGCCCTGTGCACCAGCCGTTTGACGCTACTGATCCCAGCACTGATGCAGGTTACTCACGTTGCAGGGGATCAGTAACTGAGCAGGTAAGAACTAAACATCCTAATTTCCTCTCCCCGGTTGTGCTGGAGGGATGCCGAGCGTGCTGCGCTCGCAGCGCTAGGGAAGGATCCCTGTGTGCTGCGCGAAGTGAGAGGACACCGAGCCTCACGGGGAACTGGGTACCGTCGTATCGGGGTTAGGGCTTTCAGGGCAGCGCCCCAGCACCGCTGCAGTAAGGAAATACGCTGAGGCTAGAAGTGTCGCCTCCTCCTGTGCCTGAGAAACACAACCTGTTTTAAGGCAGTGGGCATAAAAACGGCGTGTGTTTGCCCTCGAGCCAGGCCTCAGTTCTTGCCTTTGTCATCACCAGGTTTGAATTCTCCGTGCCAGCTCAGCGAACAAGCGCAGATCACGTAGCGAGCGGGGCTGGGGCAGTTCTGCCTGAGAAAGTACCGAGGCCCCGGTCAGAGACCGCAGCTGCTTCCACCGCCGGCACCAGCACCCACCTGTATTTATTTACCTAGTAGTAGTGTCAACAGCTTTGCTCACATTGTGTTATACCCTCGTAGCTGTTCTGTTCCAAAGATTTTATTTGCAAAGTATTAGTATTTACATCTGTTGCCAAAGCAGCTGAACAATAAAAAAAAAAAACAAAAACCACCGCAGAACAAGTCCAAGGCTGAAGGATCAGCTGTTTTTCTGAGCCTGCTGCTCTGCTTGCCCTCCTTCCAGAATTTCCCAGGTCGAAACGGCAGCTCTGTCCTGCAGGAAGAAGTAAGCGGGTCAGCCCTGGGCACAGGGGTACCACCCCCCCCCAGTACGTGCTTGGCTCCAAACCAGGCCAGGGGAGGTTCAGGTTGGA
>VWZZ01003746.1:540942-577660 GCA_013399095.1 Psophia crepitans | reverse complement strand
AGCACTGTAAGGGCTGCTACAGGGAAATTAACTCCAACTCAGCCTGACCCAGCACACATAGAGATGTATTTCTCAGTACGGATTTCACAAGAAGTGAGAGCCAGCTGGTATCTGAACATTCCCTAAGTAATCATTGTTCAGCTGTCTGTAGTTAGTTAATACAGAAATTCTGCAGATTTATCAGGATTCATCTTAAATTTTTCATCTCTTATGCCTCACTAGACACCACAGAGATTTATCTACCATGTGGGATGCATGGCCTAGGAGTTGTCTGCTTTTTCAATTTCTTCCAAAGAACACACCTGGGCTCATCCTTCTTCAAATATGACAAGGGAAGTTTTCCCTCCCCATTTTTTAACAGTGTATTGGTCAGAGACTTGGCCAGACGGTAGGAGATCCAAGTTTAATTTCCTGCCTGCCTAAGGAACTTCAAACACATTCTGTTATTTCCCAGGAAAGACACTTACCTTACAAACTGTTCATCCCTGCTGAGGCTGTGTAACTAGGCAGAAGAGAATGAAAAATTAATTAGGCCAGAGAGAGAGAAAAATGTTCACAATGCTCTGGAGTGCTGGTGTGGGCACGCAAAATGAATCCATGGAATGAATGCAAGGAAAGACTTGCATGCAGCTTTCTAATGTGTGAAGTAATCGTACTACATACAGTCAGAAATTACATACCGCTCAAGATTTGAGCTGGTGACAGAACTTTGTTGTTATACAAAAAGATGTATGCTAGTATTTTTCCTACCTTTTAACAAACTCTTTCATCTGTACTCTCCTATTCATGTGTCCTCCCAACCATATTCCAATAGAGCACAGAGCTTTCATAGGTAAAGATGACCAGAGTAAAAAATGAGTTCTCTCCCACTCTGGCATTACCAGTTCTGAAATTTGCCTTTCTGGGTGGGTGGAAAGGTATCCACTTAACATTATGATGTTCTGGAGAAAATTACCCACTCCAAAGTAGTCAAAAAAGTTACAAAGGTTTTATAAAGATTAAAGAAGTAGAATTGAAAGAAAGTCATGATTAATCTACTTACACCAAGATCAATCCAAATCATCTCTTTCCTTTTCTATCCAGATAAAAAGCTTATTTTCTACCATCGTCAGAGACTCAGTACTGTCCTCAGCCTCTGCAGCAAGAGAATCCTGGATTAGAGAGGGATGTTAGCTTTTATATGCAGTCTTCTTGGATCACATGCAGTTCAATTCTAGCTTTCTACATTCCTGATGTGGTGCCAATGCTCTCACTCTCCCATTATGATCTACCCTTTCCTCTTTAAATGTTAGTGTTTGGCAGGCATGGTGCTATTCCTCCTCTGCTGATTTTGACGAAACTAACAGTTACTGCTAAGCATTGAGAGGTTTTCACATCTGCCCCTCCCACGGGAGACGGCATGTAAATCTCAGCATAAAGCTGGTCTATACAAGTAGATAGATTTTATTTTCAATCATGAAAATCATCAGTCATTGTTTATACAAAACTGTATAGAATGAGTACATGTAGCTCATTACTAGCTGTAGATAGGAACTGGAAAGGATATTAACTGATTTGGCTTCATCAAGTGTTTGGTAGTGGCTTCCAGTACATCTTTCAGGTATACTGCAGCAGTGATTTGCCTTCTGGAACTGGAAGAAAAAAAAAAAAAAAAGAAAAAAAAAAAGGATGTAATTTTTTTTTTCTTCAGAAAATCAAAGTTCATATAAAAAAGATTTTTAGACCTTGATCTTTTGAAAACATTTTTAGTTCAGTGACAGCTAAGCCCTGAAATAAAACTTTTTTCTTTTCTTTTCTTTTCTTTTTTTTTTTGTTTTAAAATTAGAATCATAGAATATCTCAAGTTGGAAGGGACCCATAAGGATCATCAAGTCCAACTCTCTGCTCCTCACAGAGGAGCTCCTCCTAAAACTAAATCGTATGACTAAAAGCATTGTCCTGACGCTCCCTGAACTCTGACAGGCTTGGTGCTTTGACCACTTCCCTGGGGAGCCTTCCAGTGACTGACCACCCTCTCAGTGAAGAACCTTTTCCTAATACCCAGTCTGAACTTCCCCTGACACAGCTTCATTCCATTTCCTTGTGTCCTGTCACTGGTCACAACAGAGACATCAACACTACCCACCCAGTGCAACCCTTGAGGAAATTGTAGACTGTGATGTGGTCACCCTTCAGCCTCTTCTTCTCCAAGCTGAACAAGCCAAGTGACCTCAGCCATTCTGCCAAGGTCTTGCCCTTGAGACCTTTCACCATCTTGGGTGCCTTCCTCTGGATACACTCATAATAGTTTGGTGTCCTACTTATATTGTGCCTCAAATACTGCACAAAGTATTTTTGCATACAGGCCCAAAACTGCATACAGTACTTGAGGTGGGGCCACACCAGTGCAGCGTAGAGTGGGACAATAACTTTCCTCAGTCAGCTGGCTATGCTGTGGTTGATGTACCCCAGGACTCAGTTGGCCGTTTTGGCTGCCAGGTCTCACTGTTGACTCATATTCAACTTGCCATCAACCCAAACCACAAATCTCTTTCCACAGCACTGCTCTCCAGACTCTCATGCCTCAATTTGTATGTAAAACCAGGATTACCCCATCCTAGATAGAGAATCCATCACTTTATTTTGTTAAATTTCCTATGGTTGGTGATTGCACAGCTCTCTAGGTGATCCAGATCTTTCTGTAAGACCTCTCTACCCTCAATGGAGTCCACAGCTCCTCCTAGTTTAGTATTTGGCAAATAGCTGGCAAACTTACTTAATGTACGTTTGATTCCTGTGTACAGAAAATTTATAAAAACTTCAAAGAGCACTGGCCCTAAAATTAAGCCCTGGGGAACCCTACTGGTGACTGGCCACCAGTCTGCTGTAACCCCATTCACTGTAACTCTTTGAGCCTGACCCATCTGCCAATTGCTCACCCAGCTTATTATGGACTTGTCTGCTGTGTGCTGGACATCTTGTGCAGAAGGATACTGTGAGAGACAGTATCAAAAGCTTTGCTCAAATCCAAACCCACCACATCTACAGGCTTCCTTTGGTCAACTAGTTGGGTGACTTTGTCATAAAAGGAAATTACGTTGGTTAAGCAAGACTTTCCCCTTGTAAACCCATGCTGACTATGACCAATTAATCCATTGTTTCTCAAGCAGTTTTCAATAACTCCCAAAATAACCTTCTCCATAATTTTGCCAGGCACTGCAGTGAGAAAGTAATATAAATTTCTAATCAGCTTTATCAATAGCTAAATATGGGTGACTGAAATACAGACTGATAGAGGTCATACAGGAATGACAAAAGATTTAAAAAAAGGGTGGTTTTGGTCAGCTTCCATGTGATTTGAGAAGGTTCGGAGGTAGTATTGCATGGTAAATGCAACTGCTGAAGATGTTTATGCAAAAGCAGCCTGCTTGTTGTACATGCTGTAGCATGACTAGAATCTACAGTTGTGACTCAGATGGTTTAACAGCTCTCCCCTGAAGAAGGCAACAGTGACATTTCTGACATCATTTTCTGACATCTTCAGCCTTAACTTGGAACCACATGAGTCTGCCTTCCTCTTTTAGACTGACTTCTGCCACAGTCTTCACTGAACTGTTCAGTTCACTCATCTGATGGAGAACTGCTCTGTGTTGCCAAGTTGCTTTTCTGGAAGCTGAAGAAGGTCCATGCAAGAGAGTGAAGCGCAACATACCTCTGTGATCAGGGAGGAGGCGAAGGCAATGAAACCAGCACATCTACCTTTTTAGAGTGAAAACTCAGCTTAGCCCAAGCTATAATTCCTAACATGCTTTGTTCCTGTTCCCACTGAACTACTCACATCTCTTTCAGCCTAATCTAACCATTTTTAATGGGGCTATTGGTTGGCATCACAGAAAATGAGTTCTAAGGAGTATTTCCAGTTTCCTGTTAGAACGACAGGAAAACAAAAATTTTCTTTCATGAGATTTCATATCAGTAAACTACAAAAGTATCTTAATGTAGCTTGCCTTACTAGTAAAGTCAGATATGCCCAAGCATTTCAGAAGAAACAAAAGTGCAGGGGAAGGGGAAAGTGATATTTGAAAGTAAAGGAGCTTCTATTTTGTGAAGACTCCTTACAGCTTCACAAAGTACTGAACAATCACAATAGTGTGCACAGGACATTCATGGAGCAAGGACATTATTAATGCCTAAACTTTTGCTGTGACCTGCATCCTTGTTCTTCCTCAGCTTTTTACAATCTTTGTCTCCATAATTGAAGAATCACAGTACACACTGTTTTCTGTTGCACAGTGACAAGGGGAAACCTGAGTAACAATACAGAGCTACTTTTCTCCCTTTACATTTCTATACAAAAGCTCTCTGACTTCCCCATAGATACCTGCAGTTTTGTTATATCTATTATTTGTTCATGGAAGACAGCTCAGCTTCATTTTGTTTTATGGAAGTGACTTCAAGCAGTTTTGATTATCTCACGGTTGACAAAGATCATTGAAAGAAAATTCCTCCAACAATATACTCTGCCATGCTGCAATCCATGCACAATGAACACACGAATCTTACGGGACAGTCACTTTCAAACCTTACCTTTTAGTTCTAAGTATCATCAAGGAAATAAAAATTAAAAAATGCAAATTTTTCAAGAAAATGAATATTTTATAAATTTGCGTGTTTGTGATAAAGCTCATCTTCATAGTGCCAGAGGCAATTTAAAATGCTTTTATTTCTATAGCTCCCTGACAGTATTGCTGGTTAATGAATGCCATGATAGGGAAGGAAAAATTGGCTACTGTTCCTACCGTGGTACCCCATAGGTTACATGTAGCAAGTATATATGCTACAGCAGCCTATTTTAAAGTCTATAAAACCAGCCCATAGCCACTCCATCCTATTTACACACGATGTATTTTTTGTGATTGTCAACATCTCTAGTTGAAACATTATGCTTATAACTAATGAATATTTTTGTACACCTGATTCTGAATATCATTCTTTACCCTACAGCAATCGTTGATGATCATTCTGTGGCAGTTGAAGCAAGAATGCACATGAAATAGCCAGTTAAAGTTGTTTTTAAGATACCAGGAGAAAAAGAAAGTGTTAACTTTTCATTTCTGTATCAGCTAAGCAATGCAATATAGTTTAGATTTGGTTTTCATCTTCTTGCTTATTACTCTACAGTTGCTTAGTAAATTGGAAGTCCAGCTTTAACTGTTCAGTTTTCATTTAAGTAGCCATCTTGAAATTAATTTAATGTGAAATGGGAATAAGAGCTCCTATATACCAGGTCGAAAACCAAACAATGATGTCTCACGTTTTGATCTCAACTTTAAAACTGGGCATTCAGATATCAGCATGAGAAATGTTAACTTTTGGAATTAAGGTGACTGTCAGTGTTCAGTGTATTGAGGTGATAAGCCCCAGTTTTAAATCAAGGTATTGAATGGAACAGGTACTGACCTACATTATAGAAGGAAGATTGAAATGAAATATGTTTAAGTGAAATCTGACAATTGTTATATGACAGGGCGTAACAAGCAAAATGCAGAATTCCTGAGGACATTACAGTGACACATGTTGAATCTTTTCTTACGTAGTATCTTCACTAATGACCTAGAAGAGACAATACACAACATTTTTAGCTACTACCTTGTCAACTAATCTAAGTACTCATAAGAGAGGAATATCCTGAAGGTAAGTTGAGAATGAACAAGAAAATAACAATGAGATGCAGCTTGGAAAAAATGAATACTGGTAGTTTTATGGTAAATAATATGAAATATTTTCTACACAAGTGAAGATCAGGAGGATAACTCTAGAAGTGATAATTTCAAGGTAGCAGTAGACATTTTGTTAAAGAAAGTTTCACATATGTAGAAAGAAATCTGAAGTTTTTATTTTTTGCCTTCATTTGCATGAAAGCATGGTAATAATACCAATTATGTGACTTTTATATGAACTTAACTAGAATATATTGTTTGGTTGGGTGTTTTTTTTCTTTGCAAAAGAGGTATTGACAGATAAGAATCTAAATGGAATAGCAACAGATTATTTAATTAGGGACCTGGAGGCATTATCTTATAATGTGTTGCTTGACTAAGCAATGCCAGAGGACAGGAAAGGGCATAAGAATAGCTGTGAGGAAGCAGGGGTGAGAAGAATGGAACAGCGTTCTATAAAATGTGAACCAAGAGAAATGGTTATAAAAGGTAAAGCATTGACTGGATAATAGACACATTTTTCTGAGACTGAAAGCAGTTAAACAGCGAAATAATTTAAGAGAAGCGGTGGACTTCCTGTGCCCCAAAACACCATGAAGTGTGTAATGGAACAAAATTTTCTGTATGAGAATCGCAAAATCTAATATTTTCCTTTGAATTCCTGATTTTTATTATTTATGTCTGTTGCCATAAGTGATTGTGCCATTTTTTTTCTTTATAATTTGAATCAGTATGATGCATGAAGCAGTGTTGTTAAATGAAAAATGTACAACATCTTGGGGAAAAAATTACCAAAATTCATTTTAAAACAGAAGTTTCTGCCAATCAGATCCAGATCAACATAATTCAATGATGGAGTTTGTCATAATTGTCTTTATTGTGATCTTTTTAAATACTTCAGGCATTATCAGAACCTCTTTATGTCAATAAGCATACATTTCTTTTGTATTAAAGTGGCAAAGTCTTCACTGTGTTGTTTGGGATATTTGTATAAAGTACTTTAATACTCTTCCCCTTAAAGATTACTGGGGAAAAAAATGGGATTGCGTGACTAAAACTCTAAAATGTAACCATAAAGCATGTTGTGTTTGATCTTTAGGCCCTTATTTGTACACCAGAATTGTACAAATTGCATTTCTTGATGCTATTAATACAACTAAAGTGATGCAACCAATTCTAGAATGGAGACAATTTTATCAGTTCTCAGTTCCTTTGGGAGTAGTAATTATTTTCCTGTGGAAAACAATTATAGCACTAGGAAAAGAATTAAATGTGATTGATGGAGCTGTAACAAGGTTCTTAACCAACAGGCCATTCAGTATTGTGCAGGATAAATCCAAACCACCAGGCCCATTGCATTTACTGAAAGAACAAGGAGGATGAGAATGAGGATGGACAGAACGACTGAATACTTCACTCTGTGTGTCCTCGCAAAACAGGCAGTGTGCCCAAGTGGCCAAGAAGGCCAACAGCATCCTGGATTGCATCAGGAATACTGTGGTCAGCAGGAGCAGGGAAGTGATCGTCCCCCTATACTTGGCTCTGGTGAGGCTGCGCCTCAAGTAGTGTGTTCAGTTTTGGGCCCCTCACTACAAGAAAGACATCGTGGTGCTGGTGAAGGTTCTGGAACACAAGTCTTACAAAGAGTGGCTGAGGGAACTGGGATTCTTTAGTCTGCAGAAGAGGAGACTGAGGGGAGACCTTATCACTCTCTACAACTACCTGAAAGGAGGTTGTAGCCAGGTGGTTGTTGGTCCCTTCTCCCAAGCAACAAGTGATAGAACAAGAGGAAATGGCCTCAAATTGCTCCAGGGGAGGTTTAGATTGGATATTTGTAAAAATTTCTTCACTGAAAGAGTGGCCAGACATTGGAACAGGATTCCCAGAGAGGTTAGTGGAGTCACTGTCCCTGGAGATGTTCAAAAAGAGTGTAGACATGGAACTTCAGGACATGGTCTAGCAGACACGGTGGCATTGTGTTGACAGTTGGACTTGATGATCCTAGAGGTCTCTTCCAACCTTAAAGATTCTATGATTCTATGATTCTATGACTCTGTGGTGAAGACAGGAAGCTGCAGACAGTGAGGGATAGAGATGTGCCATGGTAGAAAGCAGGTGAAAGATCCCAAAATAAAACCCTGGTATATGGAGAAAAACTTAAATACTTTTACATAGGGGAGAACAAGTTTGAATTAATCAGATAGAACTTCTTCCCAGATTACTTCTTAAACTATGTAAACCCACTGATCCTCAGCCACTATTTCTCGTCCCCATTCTGTCCTCTGTGTTTTGTATAGCTGTAGGAAAAGAAAGGAGCGAATCAAGCTGAGAAAACAACCTTTTTTTTTTTCTTTTTTTCTGATGACAAGTAGGATTACATTTTTCCTCAGTAAACAGTAAGTTAACTGAAAAAAATTTGTGAGCGACTACAAAAATACTCATAAATATACTCACTTAAAGTCAGCCATCTCAGAAAAAAGCAAAAACATGATTTTTTTTCTTCTTGACTTATTGTAAGCTTTACTTTAGAATACAGGAGCACAGATGTGTTTAGAGACATTATCCTTCAAGCAAAGTACTTAAAATCTTATGTAAAATGAAAAAAAGAATTATTAAGGTTAGCAGCAAAATATTCCATTTCAAGGCAAACAAATTTTTTTGGTTAACTAAGAATTTTTTATAATTTTACTTGATGGAAGAAAAAAGTCTTACACATATACAGTACTACTTCTCAATTTTTCCAGTTTGGCTTCTCTTTGTTCTTTAAAATCCTAGGAACTGTGGTAGGTGTCCTTCTGTTAAACTGTAACACCTGCACAGAGAATATTCTTAAAATACTGCTTCCTTTTAAAGAAGCCAAGTAACTTCAGTTTTTACTGAGCAAAGATATAATTGGTAATCATAGAATCATAGAATATCCCAAGTTGGAAGGGACCCATGAGGATCATCAAGTCCAACTCCTGGCTCCACACAGGACCAGCCCAATTAGAGCAGATGACTGAGAGCATCATCCAGATGGTTCTTGGTCTCAGCCAAGCTCGGTGCTGTGACCATTTCCCTGGGGAGCCTGTTCCAGTGCCTGAGCACCCTCTCAGTGAAGAACCTTTTCCTGATCTTCAACCCAAACCTCTCCTGTCGAAGCTTCATGCTGTTCCCTCAGGTTCTATTGCTGGTCACCAGAGGGAGGAGATCAGCGCCTGCCCCTTCACTCCCCCTCATAAGGAAGCTGTAGGCTGCGATTAGGTCTCCCCTCAGTTTCCTCTTCTCCAGGCTGAACAAACCAAGAGACTTCAGCCTCTCTTCATGTCTTCCCCTCTAGACCCTTCGCCATCTTTGTTGCCCACCTCTGGACATGCTCCAATACCTTTATGTCCTTTTTGTACTGTGGCGCCCAAAACTGCACACAGTACTCGAGGTGAGGCCACACCAGTGCAGTGCAGAGTGGGACAATCACGTCCCTAAAGTGGGTGGCAACGTCGTGCTTGATTCACCCCAGGACACGGTTGGCCCTTCTGGCAGCCTGGCCACACTGTTGGCCCGTGTTCCATTTGCTGTTGATCAAGACCCCCAAGTCCCTCTCAGCATAACTGGTCTCCAGCATCTTATCCCCCAGTCTGATGTACAGCCAGAGTTGCCCCTACCCAGGTGCAGAATCCAGCACTTGCTTTTGTTAAAATTCATGCGTTGGTGA
Organism: Psophia crepitans; assembly: GCA_013399095.1. NCBI lineage: Eukaryota > Metazoa > Chordata > Aves > Gruiformes > Psophiidae > Psophia > Psophia crepitans. Next base: position 568,270 of record VWZZ01003746.1, on the reverse strand, counting down.
TTGCCAAATTCTCTCATCCGTCCAGATCTCTCTGCAAGGTCTCTCCACCCTTGACAGAATCAAGAGCTCCTCCCAATTTGCTGTCATCCACAAACTTGCTCATGATGCCTTCTAGTCCTACATCCAGGTCATTTATGAAAACATTAAAAAGAACTGGCCCTAAAATGGAGCCCGGGGGAACTCCACTAGTCACTGGCTGCCAGCCTGATTTAACCTCGTTTACCATAACCCTTTGGGCCCGATCCCTTAGCCAGCTGTTCACCCATGGCATTATGTGTTTGTCAAACTGTACCCTGGACATTTTGTCTGGGAGGATACTGTGAGAGACAGTATTGAAAGCTTTACTGAAATCTAAAAAAAATGACATCAACTGGCTTCCTTTGGTCAACCAGACGGGTGACCTTATCATAAAAGGGAATCAAGTTTATTAAACAGGACCTTCCTCTCACGAACCTGTGTTGGATGTGACCAATGACTGTGTTGTCCTTCAGGTGTTTTTCAATAACTCCCAGCATAATTTTACCAGGCACTGAAGTGAGACTGACAGGTCTGTAATTACCAGGGTCTTCTTTCTTGCCCTTCTTGAAAATTGGAATGATATTTCCCAGCTTCCAGTCAACTGAGACCTCTCCAGATTCCCAAGACCTTTAAAAAAATATTTGAGAGAGGTCTTGCAGTGACATCAAGTACTCTGAGCACCCTGAGATGAATCCCATCGGGGCCCATGGACCATGCATGCGTCCAGGTGGAGCACTAACTCCCACTCAAGTTCGGGGTCAGCTGGAAGTTTACCATTACCATAGTCACAGTCCTCCAACTCAGGGCGTCTGGCATCCCAGAGTCCATCATCAGCTTTGAAGACAGAGGTGAAGAAGGCATTAAACATCTTTGCTTTGTCTATGTCCCTGTTTGTAAAGAGACCATTCTCATCAAGTAATGAGACAATGTTCTCTCTGATCCTCCTTTTGTTATTAATGTATTTTAAAAAGCCCTTTTTATTGTCCCCCCACAGTACTGGTCAGCTTCAACTCGCACTGAGTTTTGCCTGCACAAATTTTCTCCCTACATAGGTGAGCAGCATCCCTGTAGTCCTCCCATGCTGCCTGACCCTGCTTCCAGCAGCCATACGCTTCCTTTTTCTGCCTAAGCTCTAGAAGAAGATCCCTGGTCAGCCAAGCCGGCCTTCTGCCCCACCCGCTTGACTTATGGCAGTTTGGAATCGCCTGTTCCTGAGCTCTTAGGAGGTGGCCCTTAAAAAGTGGCCAGCACTGATGGATCCTAATGCCGTCAAGAACAGTTTCCCAGGGGGGCCTTACTGACTAGTTCCCTGAGCAGCCTGAAGTCTGCTTTCCCCATATCCAGGGTTGAAGTTTTTTGTGGAAGTTTTCCTCCTAAATACTTAGTATTGCTCAGGGTTAGGGTGATTTCCTGACTCATTGTGTAAGGCAGTGTCTTTTGTTTAATTCATGTGTTTCTCAAATGAAGGAAAGACATTGAATGGGTCAAGTCTTTACAAAGCAGTCCTGACTAACGTAAGATTTCATTAACTTTGAGTGTAGCATTTATCCAAAACAAAACCCTGTTCTTTAGCAAAAAAAAATGAAACACAAGGAAGAAAAATTGCTTTCTGCAGTGCTGAGAGAATATACTAAATTGCACACCTGAACCAAAAACAGGCATATAACTACTTGCAGTTTTGCCTTTTAGAACTTGGTATTATCTCAGTCCTCTGCTTTTGCACTTCTTTTTCTGCTAAGAAAAGGTCCTGTGAGGAATGGAAATATTTTGAAATATTTAATAATGATTGTATAAATTGCATACATTTGTCATGAATTGATACTAGTAAAGCTTATTGGAAGAATTCAGTGTCTGCTCTTAGGCCTCGGGACTTGTTACGAAGACAACTCTTTCTTTCAGGTCTTGAAATTATCTGCAAATATACTTACCAATAGGTTTTGAAGTTTTAAGTCCAGGCTCTGATAAGGCCTTTTTGTACTGTTGGTATATGTCATGAGTTGTTGAGGAAAATATAGAAAAAGTTATACAGTCCATGGTATAGATTTAGAAACATAACAAACTTTCTTTGTATCTCAGGGACAAAAATAAGGTGAGGCTGTCAACAGAGAAGTTAGATGAAAAGCTTTTTAAAAAAAGTCAGGAGTGATGACTACTCAGTTCCTAGGCTGCTACTTCAGACTCTACGAGCCTGCATGGAATGCAAGGATGTTGGATGTACTTTAGCTCTCTACTCCCCCAGAGGACTCCTAGGTAGCTAAAATGAACCAGATGGGTAAAGTTAATTGTCTTCAAGAAAGAACATACTGTTTTCTTCAGCCCAAGTCCTGTACACTTCAGCCAAGACAAATACAGTTTACATTTATGGAGTACCTTTAAAAAAAAGTCACGGAATCATAGACTCACCGAATGGTTTGGGTTGAAAGGGACCACAAAGATCATCTAGTTCCAACCTCCTTCTATGGGGCAGGAACACCCTACACTAGACCAGATTGGCCAGAGCCCCATCCAACCTGACCTTGAATACTTCCAGGGATAGGGCCTCCACAACTTCTCTGGGCAAACTGTTCCAGTGCCTCACCACCCTCACAGTAAAGAATTTCTTTCTTATGTCCAATCTAAATCCCCTCCTCTTTTAGTTTAAACCCATTACCCCTTGTCCTGTCACTACACTCTGTAAGAAAAAGCCCCTCTCCAGCTTTCCTGCAGGTCCCCTTTAGGTACTGGAAGGCCACGATTAGGTCCCCCCGGAGCCTTCTCTTCTTCAGGCTGAACAAGCACAACTCCCTCAGCCTGTCACAGAATCACAGAATCACAGAATGTTAGAGGTTGGAAGGAACCTTGAAAGATCATCTAGTCCAACCACCCTGCCAAGGAAGGACCCCCTAGAGAACATCACACAGGAATGTGTCCAGTCGGGTTTTGAATGTCTCCAGAGAAGGAGACTCCACAACTTCTCTGGGCAGCCTGTTCCCATGCTCTGTCACCCTCACAGTGAAAAAGTTTTTTCTTATGTTAACATGGAACCTCCTGTGCTCCAGTTTGCACCCATTGCCCCTTGTTCTATCACTTAATGACATCGAGAAGAGCCTGGCTCCATCCTCGTGGAGAGGTGCTCCAGCCCTCTGATCAACTTTGTGGCCCTCCTCTGGACTTGCTCCAGCACCTCCATGTCTTTCCTGTACTGAGGACCCCAGAGCGGGATGCAGTACTCCAGGTGGGGGTCTCACAAGAGTGGAGTAGAGGGGGAAAATCAACTCCTTCAACCTGCTGGCCACACTATTTTTGATGCAGCTCAGGACATGGGTGGCTTTCTGGGATGCTAACATGCATTGTCAGCTCATGTCGAGCTTTTCATCAACCAGCACCCCCAAGACCTTCTCCTCAGGGCTGCTCTCAATCCATTCTCTGCCCAGCCTGTAGTTGTGCTTGGGATTGCGTCAACCCACGTGTGGGACCTTGCACTTGGCCTTGATGAACTTCATGCAGTTTGCACGGGCCCACCTCTCAAGCCTCTCAACGTCCCTCTGGATGGCATCCCTTCCCTCCAGCGTGTCAATCCCTATATTGACTTCTAGACATTAGATGGAAATTATTTCTATTGTCACTGAACTGCTATAAAATTATTTTAATACATACTTACAAAATATCTCTCCTATTCTACCTGCCTGAAGGGCCTCACATTAGAGGATTTTTTAGTATATATAAAATGTCCCTTGAATTCTAAAGATCACTTTAATCAAGTGGATGATTTATGGTTAAATATAACCCAGTGTCTGGGAACTGTTGCCCAAATTTGCTGGGACTTCACAGCTTATCATGATGCAATTATGAACCTAAATATCTCCTGTGCAATTTTCAGTTCTGTCAAGTTACACCTTCAAGGAGGATCATGCCTGTGACAGTGTCTATGATAAAAATGTTCCATCATTAGGACAGAGTACACATCCTAAAAAGGTTTTTAATTTGTGTGAGTAGAAAAATAATTTTTTTATTTGGGTTAGTAAGCGTAACTACGTTACATGTTTTCAGTTTTTCATGCCTATGAAGTAAGTAAGCATGTAAATTGGAAAAGATCAGAAAATCATTCTATCGTAATTCACAGGCAGAAAGTTTAGATTTTATTTTTGTCAGTTAAGACTATGAAGTTACATGAAACAGCAAGGTGACTGCTGTAGAGGTATCAGAAATATGTCATACTAATTCATTTCAATCATCTGATTGTCTCAGCAAAGGCTGTAGGTGTTTTCTTTCTTAAAGAATCATAGAATCTCCCAAGTTGGAAGGGACCCATAAAGATCATCAAGTTCAACTCCTGGATCCACACCGGACCAGCCCAATCAGAGCAGATGACTGAGAGCATTGTCCAGACTTCTTGAACTCAGCCAAGCTCAGTGCAATGATGACTTCCCTGGGAGCCTGTTCCAGTGCCCCACCACTCTCTCACAGGTTATGTCATAGCTCCCCACATCTCAATATTTAGTAGTTTCTTGTTGAGAAAGCAATTAAAAATTAGTTGAAATGTCACAGTTTTATCTCAAAGGTCAGTGATGTCTTGAACCACAGAATTCCTATGTTTCTGAGAGAGATTCATTATTACACAGCTGAAAGAAAATAATAAGTTGTTTGTTGACTATTTTCAAGGCATCAGTGAAACCGCTGTTTGGAATGTAGATAATTGTTCAATATGTGCAACAGCTAATGCTGACATTGACCTTGGAAGATACCATTCCATCTAACGAAAACTAGGCTATTTTATTCTATTCAATTTAATTTCCAGTTCCAAATTTCCATATTGCAGTTTCCAAATGTTCACTACAGAGGAGTTACCATTTTGTACAGAAGATTGCTTAATAAGAGTTCTCAATCATTTTTCCATCTGAGAGAGGAAATTCAGAAGATATTTCATCCCATCCCTCTTAAATTTATGGAATTGCATGGGCAGTTCAAATGCACACATCACTGAAAAGACAGAAAGATACTGTTTCCTTTAAAGACTTTAAGCTTTCTTCCCTTTTTAGCAAGGTTTTCCATATCTTTCATCATGAAGGGTCGTCACTCATTGTGTAAGATAAACATCGTGTCTCCGTAGATTCTTAAGAACAACATTTAGAACTTTAAAACTATTTATCAGCTTCAGATCAAAGAGAAACTCTTTTAAAGGAAATACTAACACAGTACTGGGCTAAAGAAAAGCTAAAAATAAGTTTGATTTATTGTTTCTGTTGCTTGGGGTTTTCATCTGAAAAAGGAACATCTCAATTTAAACCCTCTTGAAAAATATGTTGAAATAAATTTGTTCCAAAGGAGTTTTATAGCTTGACACACACGTTGCTTTTTGGGAGTTCTGCAGGGAGGGTGGTGGGGTTTTTTTGAAATGTGTATAATCTCAAATAGAATATAGCCTCTGATGGCAATGGCAAAGGCAGGTAGCACCCTAAGGGAAGGTGAGCTAGGAGTCAAGCATGGTAACATCATCAACAGAGACAACGGACTCACCAGAAAGGGCCCATCCTGCAGCACATCAGCAAGGCAAGCAGGCCATGAATGGCAGTGGTAGCTAGCCTCAGCTGAGAGTCCTCATCATCAGAAAGGTCCACAGTAACAAGGCAGGTCGCAGGTCAAGCCAGAAAGTTGAGTCAGCAAGTCAAGATCAGGTCTGGAAACAATAAGCAAGGACAACCACAGTCCAGTGATCAGCTGGCAAGTCCATAGTGATGAGGTCCTCAGTCTGCAGGTCAGGGTCTGGATCACCAAGGTGCATAGTCAGGCACACGACTGGCTGTGCTGCAGCCAAAAATGTAGTGTGTGTGTGGGGGGTGGGCGGCAAGGGTGAGAGACTTAGCTTAAAAAGCAGCTTCTGAGAGAAGGCAGGATAGCTCTCAGTGAGTCTTCTAGATTTATTAAGAGCAACTTTCTTTATGGTCACTACCTGTGTTGTTTCTAAATTGGCCCTAATCCAGGGATAAAAATCCCCAAGAATGGGGAAGATGAGCTCAGATCTCTGAGAGCCTCCAGCCCTCAACTAGAATAAAAAGGTTGACCCTAGGTCTCCCAGGAGTCTGAAACTGGAACTGTTATTTTGAAAAGAGGCTTGATCTATTATTACACTGTTTTGTAGGTGTTTAAGGCCTAGCTTCAGGAGAAAGATGGGAGGTGTGATCTTGCAGAGGCAGAAATACCTTTTTGCAGTTAAGGAAAAAGTTTGTTCTTTTCTGCTCTTGGAGAAAAGAAAAATTTAAAATACACCTCTTTGTATCCTACTTTCTGCTGTGAGCTAAAAATATTTTAGTGGACCTAATTTTCTGATATGTAACTGTTCTAAGTTGGTTTTTTTTTTTTTTTTTTTTTTTTTTGTCAAGGAGGTCATGATATTAAATTCAGGTTTACTGCTTCCATTTTAATGGCCAGGTATGTAAGAATTAGCTAGTGCAGTTCTGAGTGTTGGAAGAGTCATGGTCTTTCATCCAGGTAGCCTCTCTTCATTTGTTTAAATAAACAGGGCCAGAGTTTATATGAGAATGGTTTACTGTAAGATAATACCTCAGTTCACGTTTATTTCTTCTCCAAACTGAAAATAGCCCTGCAGGGAAAAGCCCATAAAATTCTGTATAGCAAAGGGATAATTCAGGAAACATCATTCTCCCTTACTACTTAGACTGTGTCTAACCCGTGCAGTGCAACAACTTAGCTGCCTGCTTGCACCTCTAGGCTAATTTGATTTTGCTATATGTTTAAAATACTAATCTCAATTAAACTGGTTTTATACTGCCTGACTGAAAAACAGAGGAAGCACTGGCAGAAGGAGAGGCAACTAGAGGGTATCAGAGGTCCCTTATTAAACTTAGTGACACTAATGCTCTCCCATGAGTACAATTAAAGGTAAAGTGAGATGTTGGAACACTTTATACATAGGCGAAGAATTGGCTGATAGGCAAGAAATCATTTCAGGAAAATAATGAGAAACCTTTTCCTCTGAGATGGGCTGTGGAACTAACATGCATAATTTTTCATCTGTCTCAGAAATTTTGCAATACTAATAGACCATACAGGAAAAGAAAATCATTAAGTGTCCAGAAATGAATCCTTGCCTATTTAGTAACATTATGAACTGAAAATAATCCTCTTTAACTGTCTCATGTTTATTCTATTACACTGATTGTCTTATTAGTATGCTAAACAGTCTTAAACAATGTTATTTTATATTCAGTTTATTGTGAATTCTAGTTTATTCAGTACAGTTTTAAAACCAAATGAAATTAGGATGGGAAATAAAATTAAAACATCCATTAATACTCAACTGCAGGTATGACACTGTCTCTGAAGAGTTTACGTGTAGAAAGCCCAAACTAGGTCATGATTTCTATGCAAACAAATGATTTAAAAAAGGAATATTAACAAATCATTCATGTCACAGATCTCTCTCCCCTCTCCAATCCGTTCTCTTCCTTAAAGAGTTGCTTGTGTATTCTAGGTTTTTATACATACACAGACCTGTGTATGTATCCTTACATATATTAATAATAAAAAACCATATCTATAAACATAATATAAATTAATATATTTTTCATTCATTATCTCTTTGAGAAGATAGTCTTCCATAGCATTGTCAAAACCGAGTTGTATAATCAAAGTGAAATAGTGCTTCATTCTTATATTTACATTCAAGATAGTCCATATTTACACCATATAACTCACTGATGAATGTTTCCTTCGGTCCACCCTTGGCAAAATAACATAATGACTCTAAATGGATGCCTGCTTTGAGATTATTCTGTGGTAAGTTTCTGAAACAGAAGAATTGTTCTCTTGGATCTAAATTTTTCCTGTCCTAATCTCTCTCTTTTTTTTTTGGGGGGGGGGGGGGTTTGTTTGTTTGGGTTTTTTTTTGTTTTGTTTTGCTTTGTTTTAAGGAACATTCAGCTGGTGTCACTAGGGAAAGCATTTGAACTTCTTTTGACTATCTCTTCTCCCAGTTCTTTCCTTTCCTGGTCCAAGTCTTACAAATTTTCAGTGTCAATAGAAGGTCAGGTTGAAAGCAGTCTGATTAATGTCTGACACTTTTCAATAGAATTAGTCAGCTTCCAGTGAAGATGGAACGTAGTGAGATAGCAGCACACTTGAATTAAGCTTTCGGAAAGGTACATTTAATGTTCAGCATTAGTTATGCACTCATTTGCACAGTTCTAATATTTGCTAGCATTAGGCACAGTAAAGTAAGGAGTTCCATGAAGGTGGCTAGAATATTAGGCTGGTACATGATATGCAGAGTGCATCACTATGTGAAGATCTGTTTGGAATTATACATGGAATAATCTAATTTGTTCCAGACATAAGGAAAGCAGAAAATTGGTTATGCTTAATATCTCAGTTGCATTCAGGTTTTCAGAGTTTTTCAGAGTCTGTATGCGTGTATAAATATTCGTATCCTACCACTTCTGAAAGACAGGAGGATAGTTAGTCCCTTCTGTCCTTATTTCTTGCAGACAGAGGATTATGAAGTATGCACATTTCATGAGAGAGCTCATTTTCAGGATCCAGATAATCTCAGAGGATTGTTCGCTGCATAAGAGTTGTTATAGGCTCTGAGAATAATGATAGAGCTGGAAGAAAAAGGCAGATACTCCAGTTAGTGGGAGCTGAGCCTTTTTTCCAGTGTTTGAATCCTGTCAGCACCACAACCAAAAGCTTCCAGATTCCACAAGCCGGCAATACCAGTTGACAATACACAACGGAACTCCCTTTTGAAAATGCGTTGCTTCCACAACAAAGACTTCCCATTACTCCTTACAGTCAGGTAACCAAACCTGACGTTCCTGGTCCCTGCTGACTGTATTTGTGAACCTCACAAGAAGACCAGTATAACCAAGCAGCAGGTGTGTCTCCAGGATTGGTGGCTCTCAGGGGGCCTTTGCAGACCAGAATTGTTAGGATGGCCCTGGATCTCTGCAGCCTCCTTTTTTTCAGTGGCGCCAGGCCGTTAACTTGCTTCATTCTTGTCTTGTGAAACCACAGCCTAGGAAGAGGTTAGTCAAAACATTTCCAAGTAATGTTTTTGTTTTTTTTTCTCCTGTTGAAAAATTGTGGTTTCAACAAAACGTGTTGCTATTAGCAACTTGCCAGTTTTAATGAAGTATGAATAGGGAATGCTTCTCAAGAGAAAGGAAAGGGAAGGGCCACGCAGAAGAAAGGAGGGAAGGCGGGCAGTAAGAAAAACTGGCACAGCACAATGAACTCTCAAACTCTCTCAGGAGTTCTGTGGGAGTTTAATAAAACTCCCAACTCTTTTAAGTCTGAGCTTCAGGTAAAGCTATTTAACAATTAGTTCTCCAAAGGGAAAAAGGGAAAGCACTTGCGGACTGATTTGTCCTATAATCTAGTACAGTATTTGCATAGATTATCCCATTCCAATTGGATAGAGGTAAGACTTGAACATCAAAACCTTTCTGCCAGGCAAGTGCCACAATGTGCAGGTCAGTTGCTCTTTTCTCACTTAAATTGTTCTTTTGCTTTTTGCAGGAGGGACAGGGCAGAAAAAAGTCCAGATCTTTTTGTCACACTGATACCGCTACAGAAGAAAACAAACTGTTTAGATGTTAGAAAGCTGTCATGAAATATAAAAATATGAAATTTTTTTGCTTAGGTCCATCTATCTTTTTTTCCCAATAACATTGTTTGTGTTGTATTATTGTTATTGTTATTATTATTATTATTCCACATTTTTTCCATTCCTCATTCTGTCTACCTGTTGGTTTGGTTTTTTTTTTGTTCTTGCTCTACTCTTAGATCTCTGCATTTTTCATCACCAGTGTATTGGATTTGCATGGCAAGGTTTTGGTAGCTGAGAGGCTACAAGGGTGAACTCTGCAAGAAGCTACTAGAAGGTTCCCCTCTGTCTGAGAGCCAATGCCAGATGGCTCACAGATGGAGCCAAGGCCAAGTTCATCAGCAATGATGGTAGCACCTCTGTGACAACAGAATAAAGAAGGGAGGGGAAAAGAAAAAAAAAACAAACAAACAAAACTCCACTCCAAACTAGGAGCAGCAATTGCAACAAAGAGAGGAGCAAGAAGGTGTGAGAAACAACTCTGCAGACCCCACGGTCAGTAAAGAGGGAGGAGGAGGAGGTGCATCAGACACTGGAGCAGAGTTTCCGCTGCAGCCCATGGAGGAGACCATGGTGAGGCAGGTTGTCCTGCTGCAGCCCATGGAGGTCCATGGTGGAGCGGAGATACCCCTGCAGGGCATGGAGGACCCCATGCCAGAGCAGGTGGAGACACCTGAAGGAAGCTGTGACCCTGTGGGATCCCCATGCTGGAGCAAGCTCCTGGCAGGACCTGTGGCCCCATGGAGTGAGGAGCCCTGGCTGGAGCAGGTTTGCTGTCAGGAGTTGTGACCCTGTGGGGGACCCACGCTGGAGCAGTCTGCTCCTGAAGGACTGCACCCCATGGAAGGAACCCACACTGGAGCAGTTTATGAAGAACTGCAGCCCATGGGAAGGACTAACATTGGAGAAGTTTGTGGAAGACTGTCTTCCATTGGAGGGACCCTATGTTGCAGCAGGGGAAGAGTGTGAGGAGTCCTCCCCCTGAGGAGACAATATGTGATGTACTGACCACAACCCCCATTCGCCACCTCCCTGTGCTGCTGGGGTGGAGGAGGTAGTCAAATTGGGAGTGAAGTTAAGCCTGGGATGAAGGGAGAGGTGGGGGGAAGGTGCTTTAAGATTTGATTGTATTTCCCATTATCCTACTCTGATTTGATTGGCAATAAATTAAATTAATTTTCCTGATTTGAGTTTGTTTTGCCTGTGACGGTAACTGTTGAGTGATCTCTCCCTGTTCTTATCTCTGCCCAGGAGCCTTTTGTTGTATTTTCTCTCCCCTGCCCAGCTGAGGAGGGCAGTGACAGAGTGGCTTTGGTGGGCACCTGGTCTCCAGCCAGCATCAACCCACCACAGCCAGCTAGGTTTTTTCTTCTTTTTCTTCGTTCTCTCCATTCTCCTCCTCTTATGTATCTCCATGTTGTCAAGGAAGGAAGGAAATGATAAAGCAAATGTAAGTAAAAACATACTGATGCCTCCATGTGAGACTCTGTACAAGTAAATGCAATGAGCTTGTGATGTGTGGAAAGAAAATCAATCAATTACAATTAAAATGCCAGCTAGACAAAATGCAATATATTTTTCAATATTTTAACTCAAATATTTATTCAAAATGAATGAGTGATTACAGTATCTATTCCCCTGCATCTGTCTAGCTTTTAACTTTTCAAAAATCCATTAAGTTTCTTTAAATGAAAAATGGATTATATAAATATAGCATTTCATTACTGAGATTCATTCTTTTGTGAAATAGTTTTACTCATTTGTAAACTAGTTTCCTAACTAGAGCTACTTGTAAACACTATTAGAATAAGACATGTGTGAAAAACATGTACAAATGACAATGTACTGCTGCCAGTATGGCTTGGAGGGAAGCTCCAGTGTGACTTATATTTGAGAGATGTAATTCTTTGGAATTGTTTATATATCAGGGTTTTTTTTTACAAGGATACTATTGTTCCATGCAATCCTTCCAGTCAGACAGGAACTGTATTTATCATCAGACCAATCTATTTGTTTAAAATACAAGTTGAAGTAAGGTACAACGGGGTATAAAATTGCTTCTCCACAGATGTGGAGTCAATCTCTCTCTTGCTTTTATTAGCCCTTATTAGCTAATTACCTGATTAGTAACTAATTGTTAGACTTGAAGGAAGATGTTTAGGGTTTATTTTGTTGGGTCCGTCGCACCCCTCCCCCCCCCGATAATCTTTTCTTTCTTTCGCATGGTAACATTTCCGCTGGATCGGACATTGAACCAGGTAAATGAGTAGTTACATGAATACGAACGCAAGAAAGGGGTAAGAACATGTGGGATGAACGGGTTCCTGAGATTTTGGTCACTTGTAATACGTTTTGTCTTAATCTAAAGAAGAGCCTTGCATAGAACTGATCTTTCACTGGAAGAGGTGAACTTTTGTATGCAATCTTATATCTGAAATTTTCCTGAGAGGACAGACTAATTATTTTCTTTCTTTTTCTTTTTTTGGGACATAGTATGGTCATTGTTCATAATTAAAATAAGCATTACTTCACTTATTTGAAGATGAAAATGTGTCTTTGCTAGACCAAATATCATGCCTTGTATCTTTCCAGGTAATACTTTGCTTCAGGAGGAAGTAAAATTCCCCCTGCCCTTTGCCAACTCAATCTGTGGTTCTTGTCCTGGCTTTGGCCAGAATAGGGTTAATTTTCAGAAGGAGCTAGGCCAGGTGAGCCAAGCTGGCCGGGTCTATTCCTGAAGGGGCAGGTTTGATGCTGCTCTGGAATCATCTGAGTGTGGGCTGAGCATCTGGTCGGTCCTCAGACAGGTACATTGCTCTCTGTTATCACCCATTGTGTACTTCCCATTATAAGTACTGCTGCTGCTGTTGTTTCCCTCTCCCTTTGCTGTCCCAGTGAACGGTCCTTATCCCAGCCTGAGGCTTCACTTTTGTCTTTCCGGTTCTCCTCCCCGCCCTGGGTTGGATGTGAGTGAGCAGCCGCATGGTGCTCAGCTGTGGCTGGGGCTGAACCACGACAGCTCTGTGGGCAGATGACGGAACACAACAGCCAACAGACAGAAACCATTACTTTGTTTCCCTCTTTCTGCCACCTTCCCTACTCATGTTTGGATGGCACTAACCTTTTCTTTGAGCTAAGTCTGTTGCTTATTAGCCTTTTTAAAGAACTAACTTAACTCACTTACTAGCATGAAAAGTCCAGATTATTTGTCCATGAACAGAAATAGCTCCTAGAAAGTTTTGAGGAGGTCTGGAGTGGAGTAAGGCAGAGTGGTGGGAGCAAGTGTTTTGGAGGACGAATGGTATAGGACTGGGATGCTTCTGCAGAGGCAAGTGAAGAGTGGGGACCTTTCAAACAAGGTTACAGGAGAAGGTTTGATGGCAAAAGACAGTAGTTAGGATAGTTTGGGTTGCTGTGATACAGCAGCTGTGCCTACTTCTCTGTGAAACGCCTGTGTTTCGGGTCAACCTGTAAATTAAAAAAACAGGTAATAGGATAATAAGCTGTTTACTGGCTCCTGACATATTTCACTCACGACATAAGTCAGCCACTTCAAGTGACAAAGGATTTGGGGAGAGGAGGACATTAGCAGCTTTCCTCTCAGGTTATGCTATTACATTCTTTTCCTCAATAGGTCAAAATTAAACAAAATGTTGTGTTTCACTTGAAGTATTCTTCTTGTAGAAATAAGGCATCTTGACATTTTGGTATTAGTTAAACTTAAATCTTACTTAGCAGTCTCCAAAACAAACATTTCCTCCACCACTTTTGTTGTACCTTACTTTTTATTGCTTCTGCACCTGAATGTCAAGTATCTAAAGGCCAGAAGATGTCTCCTAGCTGTTTTGTCCCTGCCAAAGGCCAGAGAGATCTAGATTAAATACTTACTGGAAAAAAAAATAATTATTTAAGTTTAGATTAAATTTAAACCTACTTTCTACTAAGCAGTCTAGTGCTCTCTTCAGTATCCTGGGTTCTTATTTAGGACAGAAGAGTTACTACCTACTGGTTGTGAATTGCAGGAAAACAAGCTTCTGAAATGTTATGACAGATACAAAGTATTGTTTCTTTTCATTCCTTTCTGTGCTGAATAAAAAAAAACAAATACAAAACCCAAAACAACAAAAAACCCCCCCAACCTTTCTAGAGATGTATAATGATAAAGGCAGCAACCTATGCAGCTGTCTTACTAGATTTCTTCAACCCAATTCAATAAAGAATGAGTTATGTGAGCTCATGTCTCTGCTTTCCCCATTGAGACGCCAAAATCAGGATGAGTGAGTGCATGTTTTGAGAGCACACGTTTTAGGGATAAAAAAAGCTCTTGCTGGTAAGTTTGCAGGTAGATACATAGGCAGAACATGAGCAAACACATTAATGAAAAAGATCAAGCTTGAATGGAAGAACCAACTTTGTGTCTGAGGAAAAGCTTTGCTTCCAGAGTAGTTGGCAGTTCCTTTGAAATAATGCTGTTACACTGACTGGCACTAAAAGCCATGGTCAGAGGAATTTCAGATAGAAAAGCAAATGAAGCAGAACAAAGTAGGTAGGACAAAGGTGTTGCTAAGTCCCGTCTTTTCAAACACAGGAGGATGTGTCAGTGTAAGAATAATGTGTTCAGATCTGCTCAGCAATACCAGGAGCACCAAACTGTGGGTTTGATCAGAATTGGAGAAATTCTCCTTACTGAGAGGCTCGCTTCTTTATAAAATTAGGGCTGAGGCAGGTGACTAGCTTTAGCTGAAGGCTTCTCAGCCATCTTGATTTTTATACAGCTGAATGTGTTACAAAGTCTTCCTCATAAAGGTAAATGCAACAGCGAATGACTCAGAGCCAAATTTGTTATGTTGTCAAATACTGCTTTTCAAAGACAGCTTGCTTGTTATTGTAGTGGCAGACATACACAGTTTGGTGGGATTTGCTTTTGTTTGCTTTGAGAGGGTTTTGTGTGTGTGTGTGTGTGTGTGTGTGTGTGTGTGTGGTTTTTTCTCTGTGTCCGTAGCTTGAGATGGATGGTAGGCGTACCTGAGAAACAAGAAGATTGTTAGAGAGTGCTCGGAAGGAATGCATGGCCTCCATTGAATCAGCTGTGTTTTGCCTGAGATTACTGGTAGGCAAGGTGTACAGTTTCTGAAGTTTCTGACCATTTATTTGTGCGTGTTTGTGTTTGCAGGACTACACCACAGATGCACGCAATGCTGCCTAGGTTTGGGCTACACAGTAAATTTTAATGTACCAACAGACAGTACTTTACTTGTGGCCATACCCTTTACTTGCAGTTGCAAATCACTTCAGTTTCAGGGTAAACAAAGCCATCTTCCTTCTTCTGCTAGTAAAAGTTCACGGATTCCAGCTCATGAAGTAACTTTCCTGTGGGGCTGGATCTTCAGTTGGCTGGTTTCTCCATTTACAGAAAGCCCAGCGAGGCCATAGCAATCACCTCTGTGCTTGACCGGGAAATTCTGTCCCACAGAGAGGAAATAAAAGGGTTTTTCTTGTTAGTGCAAGTGAAATCAGCCACCTGGAGAAGGCAGAATCAAAGACCCTGTGGACAACAGTTTTCCCCAGACATCTGTTTCTCCCTAGGATCCTTTCAAATGCTGTATATGTTAGTCTGTAATGCTAAACCAATCACACTTGTTAGCAGCAGGGTATAATCACAACTGCCATTTTACACCAAACACCCAGACAGTATGCAGAAAACTGTAACGAGCCGTTATATATTTATCATCAAATCTAAGAAATATCCATGACCATTCTCATTCATTATGTGATGCCTTTGAGTTGCCTTTTAATTCCTTTCCTTTGAAGAACAAGTTAAAAATAAGTTACTGAATCATTCATAAAGGGTTTTTTTGTTAATGCATTTGCTTTGGAAACAATAGTGCTGATGGTTACTCCATATATTGTTTAAGGATTAAAAATGACACAAATAAGATGATAGAGTACTAATCAAAGTATTAATCTGCAAAAATATTATGGTGCTGAAAAATAAGCTATCTCTGAAAGAAAGAGATTCTCTGATGTTCAGAAGTTTACATCACTGTATTACACTTGTAGGTGCTGGTTCATTATGATCGTACTATGAAAGGCACTCAGATTCTGTAGAGTGTCCTTTAAAATAGCATTTGTTAGAGCTAACACTGTAAAGTAAGAGAGAATTGTTGAGATAATTTTATGTCCCTTCACAAGCCTGGGACTCAGAGGTGTGCAGCATCTAATGGGCCTCAAATCAGTGCTCCGCAGGCTGTGCATACTTGGTTTCCTACTATAGGATTTTTCTCACAAGAAAACAACTCTATTCATTATTTCAGCTGTCAAACAATAAAGAATGTTTGCATGAGGCCT
Organism: Psophia crepitans; assembly: GCA_013399095.1. Classification (NCBI taxonomy): domain Eukaryota; kingdom Metazoa; phylum Chordata; class Aves; order Gruiformes; family Psophiidae; genus Psophia; species Psophia crepitans. Next base: position 552,300 of record VWZZ01003746.1, on the reverse strand, counting down.
TTTTGCTGCAAAAGGCCATACAGGTGGTATAGTCATCGGTACCAAGTGAAAGGCTGCTTGCAGGCTTTTCTGTTCCAATAAGCTGCCTAGACTACAATTGTCTACCTAGACTTTAGGAAGGCCTTTGATATTGTCTCCCATAAGATACTCATAAAGAGGTTGTTGATTTATGGACTGGATGAGCAGACAGTTAGGGGGGTGTGGAAAATTCGCTGGACCAGAGGATGATGGTCAGTGACACAAAGTCTAGTTGAAGGCTGGTAACTAGTAGTGTACTCTAGGGGTCAATACTTGGTCCAGTCCTGTTCAACATCTTATTAAGGATCTGGATGATGGGGCAGAGGGTACCCTCAGCAAGTCTGCAGGTGACACAAAATTTGTGAAGAGTGGTTAATATCCCAGAGGGTCATGCTGCCATCCAGAGGGACCTTGACAAAGCTGGAGAAATGTTCTGACAGGAGCCTCATGAAGTTCAACAGGGAGAAGTACAAAGTCCTGCAGTTGGGAAGGAACAACCCCATACACAAGTATATGCTGGGGGTCATTCTGCTGGAGAGCAGCTTTGCAGAAATGTCTTGGCAGACACCAAGTTGAACATCTGTCAGCACTGTGGCCTTGTGGCAAATGGTATCCTGGGCCGCATTAGGCAAAGTATTGCCAGCAGGTTGGAGGAAGTGATTCTTCCTCTCTGCTCAGCAATGGTGAGGCCATCCCTGAAGTCCTGTGTCCAGTTTTGGGCTTCCCAGTTCAAGAGAGACATGGAGGTACTGGAGAGAGTCCAGTGAAGGGCCACGAAGTTGATGAAGGGACTGAAACATCCCTCCTATGAGGAAAGGCTGAGAAAGCTGGGACTGTTCAGCCCGGAAAAAAGGAGGCTCAGGGGGATCTTGTCAAGTTGCCCAGAGAGGTTGTGGAATCTCCATATTTGTAGATAATCAAAAACTGTCTGGACATGGTCCTGTGCAACATGGTCTAAGTGGCCCTGTTTGAGAAGGGGTGCTGAACCAGATAACCTCCAGAGGTTCCTTTCAACCTCAACCATTGTATGTTTCTGAGTTGGCTGAGTTTATCCCACAGATAAGGGATTTGTGCAGCACAGCGCAGGCCTAGAAGTTCAGTTCACAGCTCATGTGAACTGTTGTGTGGATCTCTTAACTCCTCAAGGTACAACGGTCTTCCAGTCAGGATCACTACAATGATTTAACCATGCTGGATCCACATACAATTTTTTTATGGCTTGGAAATTCTTAAAGGTATTACTCCTACACCTTGTGAAGTGTAAAGATTTATATTGGGAACATATACAGCCTTCAGCAAAGCAGGATGCCTTGTTCTAATTGAACTTCTACATTCCCGAACAATACTTATTTCATAAGAATGTAGAACTTGTTATGGCTAAACTCTCATATAAACTCTCATATATTACTGTCTTTTTTTTTTCTTCCTCAGAGGAAAGGAGTATTGACTAGGGAGAAAAAGTGCAGATCTGGAGCGATATTTTGTTCCTGTGAAATTACTATTAATCTGATGTGATTTTCCACTTACTATAATTTGCTCAGTGATCAAAGGAAGAATGTATTCATTTTTCTTTTTTTTTTTAATGGAAAATCTGATGAAAATTTTTATTTGGGTTATGAACTAAGTAGTTCTTCCTTGCAATACTTGCTTTCACGTGTCCAATGGGTTGTATGTTAACAAGAGAAAGAAGCAGTCAAAGTGATTTGGTTTTTTTCCTGAGCTTAAATATGAATACAAGCAGATTCTGGGAGCTTTTCCTCTTTTTGAAGAGTTTATTAGGGCTGTTACTATATCAAACTTGGACAATGTTCCCTTCAGTAAGAAATGTGTAAGAAATTCCTTTTCCTCTATGGCAAAAGACAAAAGTTTTAAGACTCGACATTGCCTTCCCTGTGTGTCTTGTGTGTGTATCTGTCCAAGAGATAAAACCGTCACATTCCATCCTGGCTTTTGCACATTACAATAGCTTGGCCTTTCCTTAATTTACCTGCAAGGTATGCAGACATGATATTGGTCTTCTGTTTCCTTCATAGAAATTACAAGTATTGTTCCTTCATCTGCTTTTTAAATACCTCTCTTCTTTCTCAGAATGAGTTACTAAAACTTGAGAATTTCAATCTGTACGTCTTGAGATTTTTTTTCAGTTCCACATAAAAGAATGAATACTCAGTTTTCTTACTGTTTTGCAACAGAGTAGGGATTGCCTTTCATTGATTTCCTTACTCTGCAAACTTTTGCAAAGCAAGAGTTACTGTGTTAACAGGTCTTACTGGATCATTTGAATTTCTGAACACTAGTTTATCACAACTCTTACGCTATATCAGCAAAACACAAACGCTGTTTCAAAACCTGACCTGGGAAATCAGTGGTGAAACAGTGCTGCAGACAAAAGTCTCATACCTTATCCAGTGAATATTTCAGTGTTTTTCAGTATTGCCTATTGGTTGTATACACTTAAATAAAATAAAAAAAAAAATAAAATTCATCCTAATACTCCAAGGGTAAGTTGCTATAAAAATGACTAAGGAATTGCTAGAATGAAATGCTATATATAAGTCTACCTGCAAGAAAGCTTTACTTTATGGAGTAATTTAGACATTGACAGCCTAAGATATGGGCAACGCTATTCTTGAGTTTTGCAGTATTTTCAGAGTAATAAAATTATGCTCAAATTGTTCTGGAGTTTCCTGAAAGTCAGTTAGTCTAGTTTTATTGCTTCTGGGTAACCAAGTTAAAAATTAATATGTATGGAGTAGAAACAAGCATTTTAGGTTGTTATTTACAATATTCAGGGATTTTCTGACACTTCAAAGATTAAAGTGATTTGTAGCTCTCTACAGACTAAGTGCACTATGTACCTGATGCTTTCTATACACATTTTATTTGTACTGTAATGGCATTAAACCTATAAAAAAGCAGAATTATTTATATTAACAACAGAACAGTAGCACACATTTCTTTTCAACAATATATTAACCATTGTCTCAGAGATTTTTAAAAGATATTATGTATATGCTCTACAAATGTCTTGATACATTTCTCAACATGTTATCTTTTTGTGGACATTTTACAGCAAGGATAAATTCACTTTATAACTCTGTGTGTGTTCATTTTAAAAATCTTGACTTTTTTTTCTCCTGAATAATTGCTGTGTTGGTGATTACTTACAAAAAAACATTTACAACTTTGCATAGTGCATAGATTGGTAAGAAAAGAAGTATATACTAAATAATTTATTTTTTCAATCTCCCAATCTATGATAAATTATTTTGTTTTAAAAACAAACAAGCAATACCAATAGCAGGATGCTATAAAATAAGCAGCATTTTTTTTTCTAGACTGGGTCTTTATAAATTTAGCTACAGAGTCATGCTTACACCTCAGTAAGTTGATTTTTCAGTACACTAACTATACCACAAGTGACAATACGAGATAGTTAGCTCTACACAGCCAACCATGTGCATTGAACCAATACTTACGGTGTGATAGTTTAAAAAGAAATATTGTTCGTGTAAATTGAAAGCATTATAAATCCTTTTGTAAGCATATAAAATCTTTTCTATAGAAACTTCCCTAATAACTCTAATACAATGTTTATCATCTGTGAGATTTCTTTATATAAGCTACACTTCTAAAAATACCTTTAATTGCAGTGCTACAGCTACAGATAGTGCAGAAATTACGCTATAATCTGGATTGTATGTTTCAAAATCCTTCCTATCTGTTGATTCAGCAGGGACAGAAGTTATACTCACGTGGCTCAGGTGGGGCTCTGAGTGGATTCAAAGGCACAGTTTAAAGGGGGGAAAATGTGAATGGGACAATTAGCAAGTTTCTTTCAGTTACATGGCTTCGCTTGGCAGGGAAGAAAAACTGCGCAAGCAGATGGGGTTCTGGACATCATGAACAGATTCACAACACTAAGAGTGCTGAACCAAATTGCTACAAATTGAATCGAGAGAGAGCTCTTGGGGATATTTTTGATACTATACTGATTGGAATAATAACGTCCATATATAAATGTTCATGATCATATTATGTCCAGAAAAAAAGTGAATGACTGCAAAATCATTGATGACTGGATGTGCTGAATAAATACTTTTGAAATTTCTTCACAGTACTTGTCATTGCCATCTTCTGTTGGCCTTTCTTTCATCATTGCATGGCCTTTATTAACATAGATAAGAGAGGGCACCTTCTTATCAAATTATATAAAGTTACCCCTACAATAACAAGGGCAAGCTGCAAGGTAAGTCTCTGAAACAACCTCATTTAGAGTGTAGTACCATTCTTGGAGTCTTGCTGAACCTTTTTATTAATCTTCAGTTGATTGTGCAGGCAAAGGTTCAGAAAGCAATAGGCTATACCGTGGCAAAGCAGCACTCCGTCTGCTCCAGTGTCCTGCTTGCAGCAGTGGCCATTGGCAGGTTCACAACAAGGGGTTTAAGCTGAGGCAAATGTATTTCTTTTGCGTAATCTTTCATATTCTAGTGAGGTGTGTCTCAGATGCTTCCAGATGCTGTACCTCTGTATTCAATAGTCCTGTATGAGTTTTATCTCTGTCAGTTTGTCCAGTCCTGTTTTGAACCCATACTAACCGTCAGCTTCTACTATGTGATCTGGCATGGAGTTCCACATCTTAACTATATACTGTCTTCCCTTTGTTTTGGACTGTATGCCTGTTATTATGTCTGATGACTCCTAATACCTAGGTCAGAAAACACAGTGAAACCACATTCATATTCAACCTGCCCACTCATAATTTTATATTCCATTATCATTTCCCTCTCAGTCGTGTATCTTGTAGACTCAAATAACATCATCTATTCAGTTTTTCTTTATATGAACTGTTCATAGCTTTTCTCATCATTGCTGACCTTTACCGTCCGAGAGGAAAGATTTGATGTACCATGGATCTGCACAGTGACCCAATGATGTTTTCTCTTCTTTTTCCTATTCTTTTTCTTATAGCTTACAACATTCCATACTTTTACCTCCACTGAACTTAGGTTTTCTCTTCATTTGACTGCATAACTCAGAGAACTCTCTCTTGCCTGATATTTCAGAAGCTCTGAGCATATCATTGCACAGATAAAACTGAGATTGTTTTTTTTCGGTGTGCCTCGCTTTGTATTTATCTACACTGAAGTCTGGCTTCCTATTTTTGCCCAGTTTGTATCATGAATGTAATTCCTGCAGTTCTTTGCAATCAGCTTTTGTCTTCTTTATTGTGATTGATTTGTGTTGCTAAGAACCTTTGCTACCTCTCTGATATTTCCATATCAATTAAGAACATAATACAGAGCACACGTCATGGTGATTCCACTGGTGACTTGTCTGTGTCATAGAAAATTATAATTTGTTCTGTGGCTTTTATCTTTCAACCACTGTTTAATCTTGGTGAAGGCTTACTATTTCTCGGCCATTTAGCTTCTTCAAGAATTGTTGATGATAAATTAGGTTGAAACCTCCTTGGAAATCCAAGTAGATTATAACAAGTAGATTTCCCTTAGTCGTGTACTGGCTTTTTCAAGGAACTCTCTCAAGTCTTTGATGTCTTTGATGTTTCTTACAAAAAACATGTTAACTCTTTCTCAGTGTGTCATATTTGTCCACTAAATTCTGCTCCTTATTACATTTTCTAACAATGTTCCTGGTGCAGGTGTCAGAGTTAATGGTCAGTAGTTTCACAGAACTCCTTGAGAGAAGGAGCTTAACAAACAGGTGCCACATTAACCATCTTCCAGCCTTCTGGTACTTGAAAAGAATCAAGGGAGGGGGTTTACACCACAGCAGTAGCTCATTGTTTCAAGCTCAGATTTTTCTAGAAGTGTCAGAGGGATATATAAATAGGCAGTTTTCAGTCCCCATAATTCTACTCTTCTTCTATCAACTTTGTGTTTCTTTTTCCTCCCTTTTTTATTCCATCCTTTTTCCTCCTTGCCATAGTATGCATATGTCTATATTACAAGCTCTCCAAAGTAACAAAAGTCCAAACTGATTTCTAACATGTTACACTGAAGACAAGCAAAATTTAAAAATTTGAAAATAGATGAATCCAAGCCAAAATACCTAAACTCACAACTAAACAAAAGTGTGAAGGTGGAAATCAGCAGACTAAGGCTTATGTCCTGCATATAGACTTAACTGATAAAGCAAAAAATTCTCTGTCGGTTTAGGTATCCCTAATTTGAAACTGGCGCCAGTAAAAACCAGTATCTTATGGACAATAGTGAATAAGCTTTCAAATCACAGCTGTCACATCCATTACTGTGGGACCTCACACGAGAAATGTCACCTTTCTGTAGCATTCCAGGAAGATATCGTGAGTAAAACAACCCGCAAGGAAGGATCTGGCTGATATATCAAACTGCTGCTGGGTAAAGCTTAAGGCCATGTGCTGAACATGAAACCTCTCCTGTCTAGCCCGTCTTCTTGCCACCCTTTCACAACCTTACCATATTTCCCTGCTTTCTTATTTCTTTGTTTTCTGTTTAATAAGATCTGATATATTAGGTCAGAGCTATTGTGAACTGTGACCAGAAAGACAGCTGCGTGCACTGTCATGAATAACCTGGCACGGTTACAATTTTGCTTATGGCTGTTGAAGTGAGGAGAGGCTAGTGGCTGCCTCCCAAGACCAACAAGGTTACAGGCAGCAGCAAACATCACAGCCATGAACAGCATTTTACTTCTCTCTTTATTTTGTTTTCTGCACTTTCTTGTGCATTTGTCTTCAAAGCAGCAGGATTATTTTGCAGCACAAATCCAGCTCATCTCACCTTATTTCTTTGCCTCAAAGAGGAGAGTTGTTTTCATCTTTAGCTCTAATACAAAGCCAAACTGTTTTTACCTCTGCAATTTCTCTGAAGTAGTGAGAGAAAGCAAGCAAAATACATTGTCAAAATAAAGACCAAAATACTTTGTATTTCAAGCTTTAACTGTTTTTCCTGTCTTTCACTGTACCTCTAACAAGAACCCAGCCAGCTGAGACCTGTATTCAAAACCCTGAATCTTGTTTAACAGTTCCGTGTTGTTCAATGACAAAGTTGTCTTTGCATCTCTGTGTGACACCCCAGGCCCAAGTATTCCATCAAAGTCTACGAAGTTCCTCAAACTCTTCTTTATTCTGGGCAGGCATTCCACTTCATTGTCAAGAAACAAACATTTACAGGTCAGCTGCCTTCAGTAGCTGCTGCTGGTTTGGATTTGACTCTGCCACCCATTTAGAACAGAAACTATGAAAATAGGAAGCAATGCTTTACGAAGAAAATGTGCCCTTGAGGTGGTGTAGATTTCACATCCTGAAGCATCCTCTGATAGTGAATTTAATAAATCAGTAGATGAGCAGGCCCACACTTCAATCTGACAGCTCTCTCTTTGTAGAATGCGAGTGTGGGATCGAGGGAGACTATATCTAGGAAAGGACATGTTTTGCAGGTGTTAAAGTTGTATTTTGACTGCTAAGAATAGCCAGCCTTTACCATATTTAGCCTTTATATTCCCCATATGCCAGATCAGTGTTGGACCACCATTTTGTGGGTATTGTAGAAAAGTATCTCAATGAACTCACAACCTAATTAGGGAAAGACAAGACAGAATCATACATATAACAAACAGAAACAGGAGGAGAGGGAGGATGAAAGAAACCACAGCAAGACCATGGGGTTTTTTGTACCACTAGACTTATTTAAATTCTGAGATAAATGACAGCTTTCGTGCTGGAGTGAGTGTAAGCAGCTGTTCTGCTAATTGTACTTCTTCCCATGTGTGCTACTGCTAACAGTATTGCATTGGAAACACAAGAGGTAGAAGCAGGAATGTCATAGAAAATTGGTGATTTTTTTCAGTTTTTCATGCTTTTTAAAGAAAAATCTGGAGTAAACAGTCACAAAGTGCTTCTCTTCAGAGACAGAAAGAAAGACAGGTTCTAAACCTAAATGGTCAACGAAAGCATGTGCTATGGTTTTGTTGAATGCTTTTTCTGTCTGGTGTTTATATATTATAGGAATATGGAGAATTTAATAATTTACAGGGATTTTTTTCACCACAGTCAAGATTTTCATATACTTCTTCTGATCTATATCATGAAGTTAATTCACAACTGCAATTTTTTTTTTTAAAGCCCTGTGATACAGAAAAATTCTCCATTTTATGGATGGAGAACAGATACAGGCAGCAGACAAATAGGCTGCTCAGTCTCAGAGGAAATCTGGATATGCAATAAGGAATACACTCAGGACATCCTGGTTCTTAAAGCTGCTGCTCTAACCACTTGTCTGTTGGTATCTTTCTTGTGCATATGATGAATACAATGAAAAAATTGGTTGAACTGGACTAAAACCCTATTTGGTTACCTTTATAGTATGCAGTAATAAGCAGTGTGCAGAGTTGTCTCTTCTGAATGCTTTCACAGTTTGGGGATGTTTGTCGCTCAAAGTATTTGTAGTTTTGAGCCACAGAAGGTGTCTTTGCTTTTGCTACTGCTCAGTGGAGTTTTCTTCCAAAAGGTAGTCTAATCCACCTCCAAGCTTTCAAAATACTCTGTAGACATGAATTAGAAATTTAAATGTATCTTTCTGTTTTGGACTAGGTACCTTTAGTTTTATCTAATACTCACTAGTTCTTGCTTGAAAATACTTTGAACAGTGATTTCATATTCACCTATTCTAAGTCATTTATAATTCTATTAATAACAATAATACCCCTCCTTGGTTGCCCCTTTTCCAGCTAGAGTTCTTGTCTTTGTAATCATACAACTATATCTTCCTTGAGATGGGGAGATCAGAACCGCATTCAGTATGCATGATGTGCCCACATTATGGATTTATATTGTTAGTTTATGCTGGTTTATGCTCCATTTCTTTCCTAATAATCCCTAATAGTCTGTTTGTTTGTGCTTTTTTTTTTTTCCCTCAAATAATGCAAATACAGGCGATACAAGCAAGCAACCCCTGCCCCAGATTTTTGGATTCTTTTATTATTAAAAAGCATTCATGGTACTTTGAACATGTGATACCTTTTTTTTTTGTCCCCCCTTGATGACTTATGTAGGAACTGGAATTTTCTCTTAAAGAAAAAATGAATGTTTTTATTTCTAAGTTAGAACAACAAAGAATACAGGGTAATTGCCTAAGAAAGAGAAATTTCAAAACACCTGTTTCTTTCTAGAATCTCTCCTCCATCCTCCTACACAGTCACTGAGGTGAACTGGACACAAGCCTTTAGCTTAGACCTGGCAAATTTTCAGAGCATGAAAAGGATAGAAAGTCAGATTAGCATGCATTAGAAAGCTCCATGGAAATTAGCTTGTTCTTGTAAAGCACTTCCTTTTTAACATTCTTTATTTTCTGAAGGAAAATATGTGTAGGGAAAATACTGCACTAATTATTTTTACTGAGTACTGTAAAAGTATTTAAGTACATTTTCTAACACCCTGTTTGCTAAGTGAAACCTCTCAACAACATGTGACATGCGACATGCAATAGAATAGAATACAGCAGAACAGAATAGTTGGAAGGGATCTACAATGATCACCTGGTCAAACTGCCTGAACTCTTCAGGGCTGATCAAACATTAAACTGTGTTATTAAAGGCATTGTCCAAAAGCCTCTTAAACACTGGCAGGCTTGGGATATCGACCACCTCTCTAGTAAGCCTGTTCCAGTGTCTGACCATCCTCTCTGTAACAAATTGCTTCCTTATGTCAAGTTGGAACTTCCCCTGATGCAACATTCAACCATCCCCACGCATCCTGTCACAGGATCCCAGGGAGAAGAGCTCAGCACCTCCTTACCCACTTCCCCTCCTCAGGAAGCTGTAGAGAACAATGAGGTCGCCCTGCAGCCTCCTTTTTGCCAAACTAGACAAACCCGAAGTCCTCAGCTGCTCCTCATAGGACATTCCTTCCAGCACTTCTACCTGCTTTGTTGCCCTCTTCTGGATGAATTCGAGCAATTTAACAACCTTTTTTAATTATGGTGCGCAGAACTGCACGCAGTACTCACGGTGAGGCCACATCAACACTAAATACACATCAACACTAAAAACATATCAGCATTGCGTTAAAGAGTAGGGCCTGAAACCCAAAAAACCTCAAAGACTTTGCCCCTCTTGTGTAATGCAGGAAATAATTAAGCTGCTCCTAATCAGTTATGTTACCCATATGTTGTCCTGACCTATACCAACTGTAAGGTGGTAACCAGCATCTGCATGCCTACCAGCTGAGGATCTCTGCACCAGGCTGCATCTTGATGCATCATATCTTTCTGAACTTCCAAAAACAGAGCTAAGAACACGCACTACTGTGCTCTTTTAGCTGCTTGTCTTCAGGTTGTTTTTATTCCTATTGTGCATTCAACTCTTTGGTCTGCTACATATTCAAGAAAGGTTTTTTGATATTGCTTAACTTTTTTTACTTTTTTTCTTCGCAAGTACAAGTAATGAAAAAAAGATTATGCCTTTACATCTGTATAGCACCTGGCACTGAGGAAATTTCCAGGGAACAGAGCAGCATATTGCAATTAATGCAACTGTTCCTGCTACATATCCACTGTGTTCCCATTAAAGCCTTTGTTTTCTCCCCTCATCTGCATCATTTCCTATATAAACTGCATAAAAATGACTGCCCCCCACAGTCAGTGGTTTAGAATCTCTTTGAGATAATCTGATGAAAGGTGAAACTGAAGAAGAAAGAATTGGTGTTATTAGCAGTAATGTTGCAATTAGTTCGGTATCATTGCTATGAAAGAGAGCTTTGAATTGTTCTTGTAATAGGAGTTGCACTTTCGTACAGATACAAATGAAGTGCAACTATTCTGGTCTGTGGCAATTGTGTGCATTATATCAAATGAACAGAGGAAACGCAATAAACATGATCTGGGTGCTATTTTGGAAAAATGCTCACTTTCTCAAGCACCAGATGATTACCAAAATATCACCTACTATAACTATTGATGTAAATAATTTTTTCGCAAAGACTTTTACTAAAGGTTAACAATGTTCTGGAGCTCATTACTCTGAGTTAATTGTTACCAAACTACGAAGAAACTGGCTAAATGATCTTAAAACAAAAATGCCAATATTCCATGCAATTTTTGTTCTCTTTCATTTTTATGTGCACATAACTTGGTAAATCCTGTTATGGACTAAATTATAGTATGCTAATGATTAACTATGATGAATTTTCAATTTAAGGTTATGCTATACTTTTATTCTACACATTTTGCATGTATGACTATTTTTTCATATAATCAGTATGCATGACTAATTTTTGCCAAGCACCAAGTCGGACAGAATATCTAATGAATGGAAATAGAATAGAATAGAATAGAATAGAAT
>VWZZ01003746.1:526219-540837 GCA_013399095.1 Psophia crepitans | reverse complement strand
AACCTCCCCTGGTGCAACTTGCAGCCGTTCCCCCTAGTCCTGTCACTAGTTATCTGCGAGAAGAGGCTGACCCCCAGCTCACCACAACTTCCTTTCAGGTAGCTGTAGAGGGCAACAAGGTCTCCCCTGAGCCTCCTCTTCTCCAGACTAAACAAGCCCAGTTCCTTCAGCCGCTCCTCATAAGACCTGTGCTCCAGCCCCTTCACCAGTTTCGTTGCCCTTCTCTGGACACGCTCCAGGGCCTTGATGTCTTTCTTGTGGTGAGGGGCCCAAATGTTTTTTCTTTATTCTGTATCTTTATAAAATCCCTTTATGATGCACATAATCAGCCTAGATGGAATTAAAGATGGGAATCCATAAGAACAACTTCTATCATATTAAAGCTTGTTGCAATTTGTACATGTTTTTGGTAGTTGTTAATCTAACTGGCAAAGATGAAGTAAGGGGAAAAAAATCCAGAAAAAAATCCCTACATATCTCCTGGGGCATTTCAACCTGATCTTCTACTGCAGCCTTCTGCCCAAATAGTATCACTGCATGGAAATATGTTACGTGGTTATATATTTTGCTTGATTCTAATATCAGCATTAACAAAAGTTGTTACTTGACTGGCAATAATTGAGGAAAACTCAGAAATCAACATATTTTTGTAATAGAGTTCAGCTGGTAACAAGCATACAGGGAACTATTAGAAGTACATGAAATTTTCTGTGAGGAGTTAAGTAGAGTGAACTATTGTATTGGATTTGCGTGGAAAGGTTTTGGTAGCCGGGGGGCCATAGGGGTGGCTGCTGTGAGAAGCTGCTAGAAGCTTCCTGTTTGTCCGACAGAGCCAATGCCGCCTGGCTCCAAGATGGACCCACTGCTGGCCAAGGCCGAGCCCATCAGTGATGGTAGCTCCTCTGGGATAACAGAGTTAAGAAAAAAAAAAAAAAAAGGAGTGGCAGGTTTTGCAGCGAGAGACAGGAGTGAGAATACATGAGAGAACAATTCTGTAGGCACCAAATTTAGTGAGGAAGGAGGGGCAAGAGATGCTTCAGGTGCCGGAGCAGAGATTCCCCTGCAGCCTGTGCTGAAGATCATGATGAAGTATGCTGTCCCCCTGCAGCCCATGCAGGACGATGGTGGACCAGAGATTCCCCTGCAGCACATGAAGGACCCCACTCTGGAGCAGAAGATGCACCTGAAGAAGGCTGTGACCCCATGGGAAGCCCAGGCTGGAGCAGGTTTGCTGGCAGGACTTGTGACCCCATGGGGAACCCGCGCTGGAGCAGCCTGTTCCTGAAGGTCTGCACCACGTGGAAGAGACCCATGCTGGAGCAGTTCATGAAAATCTGCAGCCCATGGGAAGGACTCACATTGGAGAAGTTTGTGGAGGACTGTCTCCTGTGGAGGGACACCATGTTGCAGCAGGGGGAGAGTGTAAGGAGTTCCCCACCCAATGGAGGAAGGGGCAGCAAAGACAAAGTGTCATGAACTGACCACAACCCCCATTCGCTGTCCCGCTGTGCTGCTAGAGGGGAAGAAGGTAGAGAAATCAGGAGTGAAGTTGAGTCCAAGAAGAAGGGAGGGGTCGTGGGAGGTGTTTTTTAAGATTCGGTTTTATTTCTCATCACTCTAATAAATTAGATTAATATTTTCTAAGTTGAGTCTGTTTTGCTCGTGATGGTAACTGGTGAGTGATCTCTCGACCTTATCTTGACCCACGAGCCTTTTGTTATATTTTCTCTCCCCTGTCCAGCTGAGGAGGGCAGTGACAGAGGAGCTTTGGTGGGCACCTGGCCTCCAGCCAGGGTCAACCCAGCACATTGATTTAAAGTAAAAATCTAAAATTAAAGAATAAAAGTCTTGAATTACTGGAAAACATCCCTAATGCCGTGTGATAGAAGGTCATTCTTCAAGGTGCTGGATGATTGCTTTCTCTGTTAGTAGCACAGCTTTAGCCTTCTACTTCCATCCTTAATGCTGACTTTGGGTTCTTTCTCCTCTTTGGAAATCACCGCTAACCACAGCCCAGAGAGGCATATACAGGCTTATTTCAGGCTATCAGTAAACAATTTACATGCAGTAGTACAGAGTTCAGTGTGAGCTTCACAAACACTACCAGCCCTGCTGAGTAGTTAATAGGTTCATACTTTTACAGAGATTGATATAAGGATCAAAGGTTGAAAGGTTTTTGTACAGATAATTATTTGCCAGCTCCACAAAAACATCTCTGCAACTTTTTGTTAGTAAGACTGATGAAAGAGGGAAAGTCTGTAACTCTGAAAGGGATAGTTAGTTAATAGTCAAATATGTGTCAGTAGTTTACGGAGGCCACAGAAGAAACTGCTAATTGGCTAGTTCTGACTAGCTCATCCACCTCCATCTTCCCAATAGACTTGGGCTATGAGTGGTTGGTTGCATCTCCCCTGGGTTCTGGCCGGCCTTGTTTTCCAATATATGATGAGTTGTCAGTGAGTCTTTGCCAGTCAAGGTCAAGACCATGTCCAGATGACAGTTTCCAAAACTATGATAACATGTGTTGGTTCTGAAAATCAGCCATTTCAACAGTGACAAATGAGAGTCCATCACTTTTCCTGGCTGCAGTGTCGTCTGTCAGACCTCATACTTCATTTTGTGGACAAAGCACATTTCCATCTATGAGGAACAATCTGTTGCTGAAATAAATGTAATCAGCTGTCCAATGAACTCTGTGAAGAAAATAAATTTCATCATAGTTAAGTCACAAAACAGAAATTTGCTTGGATTCTGTCATCCTGTCAAACAAGCATAATGAATACAGCCACTCTGTCACTTTGTGTCCGTGAAACAGATTGAGGAATTATACTACAAACATGGTGCAAAAACTGAAAGATTTTTCCCCTTCTGACATGGTAGATATTAATGAAGGTCATTCACGGGCTAATGTATGAATCTGACATGTGGTATCCAGAAAGACTTTTTTTTTTTTTGATAGGTTGTACAGAGTGTAGATAAACAGTGTAGTATATATCTTCAGGTTAGCAGTTTACATAACATTGTACCTAAATAATGTTTCACCAAAATTCTGAACTACTTTTTGACATGTATTTAAAATGCCAGTTTAGTCAGAATTTAGGTCCAGATTTTGAATGGATTATAGAATAGGAAGTCTTTCCTGAAGCTTCTCAAGCATGTTTTGACATGACACTAACATAAATACTCGGAGTGGATCAGAGTCATCAAAGAGTGGTATTCATGATGAAATACTAAAAAACCCAGCAATTAGGTTTCTGAAAGTTGAAAAATTTTAGAAAACAATATGAATACAAATTCTAGAAATTATTTTGGCATGTGAACATTTTCAAGCAGACTTTGAAAGTTGAGTTGAATTTGAATGAAAACTGCAAAAAAACCCCACAACCTCCATTGGAATTAAAACAAACAAATAAAACAGAGCTTCCCTGGAAACCAGTTTCACATTTTCAGAAGCCATGTTTAGTTACAAATAGGACATGTGAAAGATATTGCAAGCATCACATCACATCATGCAAAGACATACTGTACAGATCTATACAAAAGGAAGCTCAAGGTATTTTCTAGTTGAATCTGAAGCTGGAATGATATTTCTGTGGTTAGAACTTAGAACAGCATCAGAATCTTATCACTAAAAATTCTAAAGACATTTTCTTTATTTTTGAATATTATAGCATCAATCAGTCGTGACTGGAATAATTTAAGATGACAGAATTATTGAATAATATATTTAGAATATTATAGAATCATTGAATGGTTTGGATTGGAAGAGACATTAAATATTACCTAGTTTCAACACCCTGGCCACAGGCAGGGACACGCTACACTAGACCAGGGTGCCCAAAGCCCCATCCAACCCGGCCTTGAATACTTCCAGGGATGGGGCCTCAACTTCTCTGAGCAACTGGTTCCAGTGCCTCACCACTCTCTCAGTGAAGAATTTCTTCTGAATATCTAATATAAATCTCCCCTTCTTCAGCTTAAAGCCATTATCCCTTGTCCTATAACTCCATGCCCTTGTAAACTGTCCCTCTTTGGGTTTCCCATAGACCCCCTTTAGGTACTGGAAGGCTGCAATTAGGTGTCCCCAGAGCCTTTTCTTCTCCAGGCTGAACAAGCCCAACTTTCTCAATCTGTCCTCATAGGAGAGCTGCTCCAGCCATCTGACCAACTTTGTGGCCCTCTTCTGCACTTGCTTGAGGATCTCCGTGTCTTTCTCTGGGGTACTGCGGACCCCAGAGCTGGATGCAGTACTCCAGGTGGGGTCTCACTAGAGTGGAGCAGAGGGGCCCCTTGACCTGCTGGCCACAGATTTTCATGCAGCCCGGGACATGGGTGGCTTTCTGGGCTACTAGCACACACTGCCAGGTCACGTTGAGGTTTTCATCAACAAACACCCCAAGTCCTTCTCCTCAGGGCTATTCTCAATTAATTCTCTGCCCAGCCTGTAGTTGTGCTTGGGATTGCCCCAAACTATGTGGAGGACCTTGTCGAACTTCATGCCATTCGCATGGGCCCACCTCTCTAGTCTGCCAAAATCTCTCTGGATGTCATCCCTTCCCTCTAGCAGCATGTCAACTGCACCACACAACTTGGTGTCGTCAGCAAAATTGCTGACGGTGCACTTGATCCCACTGTCCGTGTCAGCAACAAAGATGTTAAACAGCACCAGTCAAAATACTGGCTCCTGAGGAATGCCACTCGTCATTGATCTCCACTTGGACATTGAGTAAGATGACTAGTAGGCAGAATTTTAAAAAAAATTGACATAAGATGGCTCTTCCTCTCTATCTTTAAACTTAATTTCAAAAATATGAAATAATGAAAATATGAAAATCTAAAAGGAATAGTCTGGAATAAGATCAGCTGCATTAGTATTGGGGAGACACATAATTCTATTTTAAAAGACAAGACTTGCACACAAAACTGAAAAATGATTCCCTGGTTTGGTGCAGGTAAGTTTCAGCATTAAGATTATGTTTTCCAGTGGAAATATAAAAGCACGTGCTGTAACTATGAGTAACTGATACTTTTTTTTATTAGTTTAGTTGAAGCTTTGCTAGCATGATCACCAAAGTTTCATTAAGCATTTTAATTAACTCAGGATTCAGAAGGATTTGAGGATTTTCAGCATTAGTCTACCTCCCTGTTCCTGTAGAAACAGCATCTTTTATCATGCTCATTCTGTAAAAAGGAAGATTTAATCCTCCTAGAATTTTCTTCTTTGCTTATCATGAGTATTAACATGCTCTTTAGAATTATATGACTCCATTTCACATTCAGAGACATGTTGAAAGCAGGTAAGAAAATTAAGGCACTTCACTGGTTATATGGATGGTTCTACTGCAGCAATTACATATTTGTATTACTAATTTGTATTACAGTAGCACCTGGAGGCCCTTTCTGAAATTAGTGCCTTACTGTGCTAAGCATGGTACTGACACACAAAAGATGGTTCTTCCCATTAGGAGCCTGCTGTCTCAATGCGTCAGTCTCACAAAGACTAGCAGAAATTGAGAATTAATTCACCACATTTCACAGATGGAAAAGTGTAGCACAGAGAGGTTTAAGTCTGTCAAGTTTTATGTTGTGGGTTTTTTTGGTGGGTTTTTTTTTTTCCTGACAAAGTTTTACAGCTATGATTTAAGGTGTAAATTTAAACTGAGATAGCTTAACCAATAACCAGTATAAAATCTCCGTGAACAGTCATAATAAAATAACTCACTTATTTCAGCTTAGTGGAAATCATTTGGGAACAGATTTATCTAAACCCAAATAAGCCACTCTTATTCCTAAAGCATAAGGTCCACACAATCTTTTACATTGACTTCAAATCCATTTTAATGATACAATTCCCATGAACGCATGCCTTAAATAACTTGTAAGCAGTCTTATAAATAATCTGAAGGCACAGCTGTGAGTTTGACCTGGTAAGACCTGTTGTTAGGTTTATCATGTTGGTCAGGAGGCCTTCTTTCTCTTTATATCTCCCCACTTCAGCAGCAAGATAAATTTTTGAATCTAAACCCTTCACTCTTCACCAGGTGAAACAAAGCATCAAAAAACCTGCCCAATGCACGAATCTGTCCATTGCTTAGCGTCTTAAGTGACATCTTTCCAGAACTCTCATCTGAAATGCCAATTAATTTATTTCAACTTCTCATTAACTTTGTAGGGGTGAACTTAATAGTATTGATTTCAGTGGAACTGCTGGCGCAAAAAATGCTCATGCAACTTAAGCATGAATACAGCTGTGTTCAAAGTCTGATGTAAAACTTATAACTGAGCACAATTTACAGCTCCTTTGTAGGCAGGATTGCAAATATTTTAATTTAAAACTTCTTTTTTTTAAATCCAGGCAGAAAAAACAACCACAAAAACCCAACCAACCAAAAAAACCCCAACAAAACAGCACCAACAAAATCCTTCTGAGAGATTCAAAATATCCAAGAAATTGTGTGCACTTATTTGATTTTATGACACATTAAGTTGTACAACTGTAATTGTCTCTTTCCTTATATAAGGGACGAGTAGTCCTGTGAGAGATCCCAGACTACTGGAAGCACTGGAGCAAGTCTGGAGATACTACAGTCCAAATGAGGCAGTGGGCCACAAAAGAAAAAAAAAAAATTGCCTTTAGAATGGCATTAATGCAAAATGGATTTTATACTGAGTCAATGCAAAAATGACCAATTTTCCAAGCGGAAGTTGACAAACATCATGAAAATCTGCATCAAAACATTTTAGTTGTACACAATCTGTGCTTTCTATTGGAGAAAAAAGAAAAGGATTCTAATGCTGCTGAAAGAACATTATTTATGTTGGCAATAGTATAGCATGTTGAACTTGTACTAGGTACTAATTAGAAATGGGACATTTGATTTAAAGGTTAGTTTGTGTGATATATGACCAAGATTTTGTAAGTGACTACTGTTTTTACATGCCTCCAAACAGGAAGGCCTCTCTTCAGGGTCTTTCTCCGATATTTTCTGATACTCTCAAGATATATTTCATTAGATAAGCACTAGGTATTTTGAGTATCTTGGTTGATAGCTACAGTCAAAAAAAGTGAAACTTACAGTTTTAGAAGTGCACTAATAGTTGTCTTTATCTGAGAGGCATTTCATATTTTAGATGTAGTTTTGTGTTGTTCAGACTTTGCACGTTACCTCACTAAAATTTGATTTGACTAACATTTTCAAATTTTTGTTGTTACTGTTTTGAAAAGAACATCTCTGATCTTGCAGTGTGTATGGATATCATCAATAGCTGCACACAGACAAAACTGCAGGGATTTTAAAAACTTTTTTAAACCAATTTAACTTATAATTTGGACAAAAATACAAGACAATTACTTATTGGAGATCTTGCCATACTTTAAAACTGTGATGCATACACTGTCATCAGAGGATTAAATATGAGAGAGTACTGTGGTGAAGTCCAAAGACATTGTGTTGAATCACCAAACAGGAAGCTGCTGAGACTTTGGTAAACTAAACCCAAAATGGTTCAAAGATTTTCCATTATATGCAGTTACAAGTTCAGTCCCTCTCCTGATAACTGTTGTTTGCCCATCTCTGGCTCTGACTGAGGTGTCTTTCCTGGTCTTTTCAGTTTCTTCTCCATTTTCATTACTGTGGGTTCATCTCATTTTTTCTGAGTATCTGTTCTCAACTGGCTAAACAGAAAAGGAAAGGGCAAAAAGCATTATATTTCCCTAATTACTTCTAGCTACTTTAAAAGATTTTTTTGTTTTAGGATTTCCAAAAAGTGAGGTATATTCAGATAGCAATCTTCTTTTTACTTGCATATTTTTTGTTGCTTTCTGATTATCTCCTTGTTATGCTTTCTTCTCTCTTGATCTGCCTCTTTTCCAGTACTTGCTTTGTCTTCCCCTTCATCTTTCTGTGCTTTACATTCTAGATGATATGATTTTTCTTTTATATGATGTATGTCCATATGAATTACCCCTGTATTTAGGGAAACCTTTCAACTTCCATTTCAGAAAGAATTCCAGTGATAAGAAGTACCTGTGAGTGTTGTCTGAATGTTGGAATGGTTGTGTTGTGATGAACTGAGGAAAAGTATTCTAAAATAAAGGAAAATTGTGCTTTAGCTGATATTTTACATTCGTTGCAAATCACTATGTGTTGTCCAAATGATTGATCTGTGCAATTGTGTGTTCAGGCAAAATGCAGGTGTAGTTTAATAAGAGCTTCAAAGGAGTCCAGGTTGGAGGATATAGACCCATGATATTAAAAACAATACTTACTGGAATACAGACAATTTCTGTATCTTTTGTCTGCCACATAGAGGGATAGAGATTTAGAAAAATAAGAGACTATTCAAGGACAATAAAATTTGTCAACATTTGCCAGATCTTTCTTAGAAGACTTATTTAATACTGGGTAGAAATACTGGGTAGGAATCATGCCTCCTTCCCAGCAAAAATTCTAGAAATTGTAGCAGTCACTTACAAGTGGTATTTTGAGAAAATTACCTTGTATCTCACGGGATTTTGGGGCTATGTAATGGTGCATGTGTATGGAAGGCCACTGCTTACTTTGTCTCTTGTCTTTTTCAGCAAGGACACATAGAGGACAAAGCAACAAATGTGCATCCCTCCACTCAATAACACTTCTTGACTTTAAGACCATTGTGTGTACAGTACAGACAATAGATAGAGCCAGCAAAGTGTGCCAATGCCTTATCTCTCTGCTAAGCTTATCCAGTGTTTGATGAAGTGCACTTAACAAGAAAGAACAGTGAAGACAACAATGAAGTGCTTCCACCCTTTAAGTTTTGCAAATCCCTTGCCATGGGACTGTGGAAACTGCAAAGGGAAATCCCCTCTCCCCTCTCCCTCTCCTTTCTCCCTTGTTTTGTTTTTTAGTGCAACATTTTCCTGTGGAAAAAAAGGGATAGATTTATATCTGGATCCAGTGTGAAATATTTTCTTGATTTTCTCATTAAAGGTTTCTGTGTTGGCAAGTCCAGAAAACTGTACATCTGTACTTCATAAAAAAAATATTGTAAGCTCAATGAATTAAAGATGATTATTGTTCCTAAAACACCCTGTAAAGGTTTCTTTGCAAACATGCATAAACAATGGGGCCAGGTGTAAGATGAAAGGCAGCGCTGCTGCTTGATTGTGGCAGTCAGCATTAGAATAATGTACAGCTCCATAACACATTAACATTTTCAAAGACTATGATTTCCATTTCTTATCATAACAGAAAAAAAAAACCCAACAAAACAACAACAAAAACCCCATAAAAATCCATATAACGAAGACAAGATGCTGAAAGACTATTAGTTAATTTGTTAAGTACCTGAAATGCTAAGTGGAGCTGAGTTAAACTTTGAGACACATAAATCATATCTGTTAGACTTAAATAAATCTCTGCAAACATTTGCTTTTCTTTAAGCTTCAATTTTAATTTAAAAAATGTTTCTAATGGTGATCATCTCTTTGATAGATGATGTAGGGCATGATTTGTAAATATATTTTGTGATCTGAATATTTGTACTTGAGATATTGCAGCACGGATAAAAGTGAGGTAGAGCAGAGAGCAACAGTATTACCCATATTCTCTGTCAAAGCTGTCATAATTTGCTTTGCACTGTCATCACTGGTGCTTGCACTGTTCTTCCATCGTGGGCCTTTGGCAGCTGCTGTTCATAACACAATTCTAGCTGAAAAGATTGATACCAACCTTCATTTAAATAAAATAACTTTCCTTCTGAAAAATGGTTGGAACATACTTAATCGTGAAAGGGAAAACATCTAGACTGTGTCTCACGCCTGTGATGTTGAAAAATGGCCCATGCTGTGCAAAACCTGTATGAACGTTCTTTCTGGTTTTTGTTTGTTGTTGTTTTTGCTGCTTTGGGGTTTTTTTCTTCATTTGGATCTGATATAGAAGCTAGAGCTGCACATCAGGACTTGCAATTACACATTTAATCATTGACTTAGTTTGTGGTCCAAAACAGTTTCAGGACTTTATTATATTGTTTCTGTGAAATAAAGTTGCTTGGAAATAAAAGTGAAGTGGAAAGAAAAGGAAGTGAGGCAGTAATCCAGATGTCCCATATTATGTTTTCTATCAGTAGATACTGCTAAAACATTCTACTAAATTGTGTGAATAACATTATTGGCAAATTGTTTACTTTCAATAAAGTAAAAGAATGAGATTTCCATCAAGGAGAGAGAGTTAATAAAGATGTAAGTAACAAAATTCTAAAAATCACAGAAAAAGCTAGAATATACAACTGAATATCCAGCAGATGGAGCTTCTTACCTCTAAAATGTTTCATTTGACCAGAGTAAATTCAACTTAAAGGTGGCTGTTAAGATGCAGTCCCAAACGAAATATAAAAATTACTTCAAAGATTGTATCAAAGCCTACTAAAACAGTAGCATGATTAAAAAGCTTAAGATTTATTTTTTTAAAAGTGCTTGTTATCTGCTGTCCTTCTCATAGTAAGGCAGCTAATAAAGGAAAAATAAGTGTATTTGATTAGGAAATACTAGACAAGTGGACATTAGTATAGTTTTCCCTCTGTTCTTTTTTTTTTTAGTTTTGTAAATCTAGATTTGTACAGTCAAAGGAAAAGCAGTATTTCTTATAAATTTCTGAAGGTTTTAGTACCAGCGAACATGAAGTCGTATTTTTTGAGATTTCAAAAGACATAATGAATACCTCACTGACTATAAGTTAGAGTTTCTACATGGAATTAATTAGCCTTGATTTCTGGTGAGGAGATATTGAGCAGAGAAAAGAGGCTATGTCAATGAAACTTTTATGAAATATTATAATTTGAAATTAGTATTTTTGAGGAAAATGGCATAACTTGAGAATAGGCTAATACATCCATATTTCTACTGTAGAATGGTATTTGAACTAGCCTTTAGTTTCAATTAAGGATGACATGTACCCTGTTTGTTACATGTACCCTGTTTTTGCCGAAAGCTTGAACAGTGGCATTATGGTAGAAAGCTTACTTGGTGGAGAAATAAATGTTTTTGGAAGACAGGCTTTGCAAACCCAGGGAAGGCAGTTACTGCACCTTCTTATTTATATTCTACAGGCATATTCAATCATTTCCTCTGCAGTATTTTGGATTCAGCTTCTGATGCTTGAAAGGATACTGAAACCTCAGCCTGTGTTAACAGAATTCCACCTGAGGTAGGCAAAAGGCCAAAGACCTTTTATCGAGTGTCTGTGTCATTCAGACTTAGATATTGGTAAGTATTAAAGACCTCTTAGGCAGTAACAGCGTTCATTAAGAGTGACAAGAACTCAGTGGACTGTGGCTGTGATCTGTGAAAAGTTAAGGTTAGTTTTGATTTTGGTGGTGGTTGATTTGTAAGTGATTTAAAAAGAAAAATCAATGAAAAAGAAGATGGTTTATGCTGCTGCTGTAAGTGATTTTTGCATTAATATTGCACAAGTATTTATGAAATCTGGTACTTTTGGAACAGCATTATATAAAATTCAAGGTCTAATTGCATTAAATACTGAGTACCTTAGGATTTCTACATATATCAGCCAAGCTTTCATTATGCTTTACTCAGAGAGATAGGAGTCAGAGGACAGATCTTGAGACCCTTATTAACAACCTGGATTTGCACTGGAAAACTGGATAGAGCCAGGGGGTATTAGCTTGGATGTAGCATGTCTTTGAATCTTGTGAAACAGAGCAGACTCAGTCCAATTCAGGTTAGCAAAATGACTTTCAGACTGTCTGTGCCTATCAGCACAGATTTGTCCTAACCTCTTTCTGGCTTTTCAGCCATTTATTGCATATTTGCAGGCTGGAAGCCTAGAGAAGGGAGGAAACATCTCATTTGGCTGGGGAATGACTTACGAATTATTTCAGTAAATAATGACAAATGATCTCTGACTTTACCCTGCTCCCCCAAGTTTCTTATGAACACGTTCACGTCCTTGCAAACACAGTGTGTTTTCACGCAGCAGCACAAAACTGATACAGATTTTAAAATGCATTAAAAATGCAGGTTTTCTTTAAGACTCCATTTCATGAACATGCTTCTCTTTGCATTAATTCACATCTAATAATTACTTCCTTTAATGTTCCTTTTTGGACATCTAAATCCCCCCTCCAGAAACAGGAATTGCCCCTGACCCTGAAAGCCATCTCTTCCTTTTGAGAAAGCTGTTCTTCCTTTCTCTGGAGAATCCTGTTTCTAGAGACTCTCTTCTTTCTGTCATTTCTTTTCTTCTTCCTGTTCTCTGTTTTTTCCATAGACGACTGTTGCTGCATTCATAGAAAAACCATGTTTCAATCAATTCCCACAGAGCAAACTAGCACCTTGAGGAAATTCCCTGTAGGTTTCTGTTCTCTGTGCGAGGCCAAGCAAAGGCAGAGGGAGACTGTGCTTGCTGAGGTCCCCTCCAGCAGAGGCCAGGAGAAAATGCTGCAAAGACTCTTCCTTGTTCTGGCACTGTTGGGCATGGCAGTAAGGGGACTCAAAGGATAGCGCAGGGATCAGGTTCAGCAAAGAAAGTGAGGGTGACTGAAGGGAACACTATGTTTTGGAATCTCTTGACGTCAGCAACAGAGGTAGAGATGTTCATGTCACACAGACATGAGACCTCTCCTCTCTAATTCCTGTTCCTTCATGGCCTTTATAGCAGAGTGTCGGCAGAAATTGACAGAGTAAGTGACTTTGAAGTTTGCAGAGAAAGATGCAGGCTAGAAAGAAAAGAGAGCTGGACTTGTCAGTTGGAACTGGAAATATTGTACAAGCTTTCAGGGGTCCCCGAGGCCTCTGCTTTCAAATCAGAGAAAGAACAGCTCTAAGTGAAAGAATAGGGGCTGGTTTTACTCCAGAGTGGGAGAATGGGCTCCTAAGGCTCTACTGAATGAAAGGGAAAATGAAAAGGAGGGAATGCTGCTCAGAAACACTATTTCGTGTGCTGTGGAGTTCAGCTGTCTCCTACAAGTTCAGAGTAGGGGATTGTAGCATGATATGATGGAGGTTAAGGTGAGACCAGAGGGCAAACTGCATAGCCATAGGCATAAAAGTGTCTGTGTAAATGCTTTGCTGAGAACCCTCCAACACTAGATTCTCAATGGTGGTGATGGTGGGAGGGTGGCTATTCATGCCGTATTGCTGAATGGGGTGGGATGCTTTCAACAGTTTCCCTCAACAAGTGTAGAGGGAGAGAGGATATGCAAAGCAGATGATGTTAATAAATGTCCTCTTTGCAAAAAGCATCGCAAGATGTAAGGGATAGATACAAAGGAGAGCTGGATGCTAAAGGAACCATTTATTCATATTATTAACGCATAAAACAGCAGAAATGTAATTGCTTAGAAAGAATGTGACATGTTTATTGTTCACATTCTCATTTTACATAAATCTTCTCTGTTACTTGGTTCAACATTATATACATAAAGTGTTCTACACATTTTGAAAACAGTATACCAAACTACACAACAGAAAATCTAACCTTGATGGTATGTACTCCAGGCAATATCATTTTATTACCAACATCTGAAAAAGAAAACACAGAAATAGGTCAGCAACCTATTTAAATGACTTTACAGAACATTCAACGGTGTACTTAAATGAAAGAAATGCACTTAACCTGAATGCTAAAGTTAACTGCAGTAGGCCGTTTCTTGCATGACAGGAACCTGCGCACTACAGCTAGCTGTATTTTAGTGATGCAGTAGCATTAGATAACATTCATTTTATGGAATGGAGCTACATTTCATCTGGTTTAGTTTGGGTTTTTTTTGAAACTTGCAATTAAAAATAATTATTTCTTAGTATGACTGCAGGTGATACTTAACTGAAAGCAACCGACAGATAAACAAGCTTGTGAAGCTATGAAGGGATCAGAATAATGCAGATATAGTAGTTAAGGTTTAGTACAAAAACAGTTCAAAGAAAGTAGGATTGTAATTTAAAACAACATCTCATTAGCTGGTTTAATTACTCTCTGCCAGCAATAATTGATTTTTAAGGCTGAAAACAGAAGTGCATAGCACTTAGGAAAAAGAAAGGATTTTTACCTCTGGTAAGTTGGACACATGATGAAAGTTCCCTTGAAAGGATATAAGATTATGTTTAGCTTTCTTAGCTACTTTGAGTTACACTGAGTATACTGTATTTGGAAAAGAATTCAAGTTGCTACAGTATTGATTGTACCTTTCTATGGCATTTCCTTAACTTTTCCTTATTAGTAGCAAAAAAAATTTGAAAGTAACAGTTCTCAAGACTCCTATTTAGATAAGCAGTTTACTAGGTGACGGTTTCACATGTAATATGCTTCCTTCTCTACTCAGAAACATTCTGATAGAGGGTTGTCATCAATCCTCTGTCATGTGATCGCACGTACACGTAACTGTCAGACCATGGCACATAGAGCTTGCTGCTTGGTAACGCAGAACAGAAAGACTACTCCAGTTTCCAAAAACAAGATGAGAAATCCACTTGGAAAATGAGTAATAATGAGAAAACTACTTTATTATCCCAGTATGAAATCACAGAATCACAGAATCAGAATCATAAGGGTTGGAAGGGACCTCGAAAGATCATCTAGTCCAACCCCCCCCGCCAAGGCAGGGCCACCTAGAGCACATCA